>JASDQU010425809.1:5707-15707 GCA_032191745.1 Picea mariana
TATCAATGACAACTCATTGATCCATCTTCATCTATGCATTCTCATCAAGGACAATACATATTATATTACATCAATCATCAATCAATCAATCCTTTGACATCAATCAATCACTTGACATCAATCAATCAAACCATTGGCATCAATGACAACATGATACAACAACTTCTTCTCTAAAAGAAAAATCTAAGGTTCAAGTAGTGGAAGATCACATCGAGCATCAACAAGTTCTCCAAATCTTAAAGGACAACCTAACCATGGCACAAAATCGCATGAAACAACAAGCAGATCAACATCATAGTGAAAGAAGTTTTGAAGTAGGGGATTGGGTGTTTTTAAGACTACAACCATACAAACAGATGTCCCTCAACCAAGCCAAGAATAATAATAAATTATCACCAAAGTACTATGGCCCTTATAAGGTGTTGCAAAATATTGGTACTATGGCATACAAACTGGAGTTGCATGCATCCTCATGAGTACACCCAATTTTCCACGTTTCATTCTTAAAGAAGGTTATAGGTGACAAGATCCCAGTTCAAACTATATTTCCAAAACTTGACAAGGAAGGAAAAATCATATTGGAGCCTAAAGCCATCACCGAAACAAGAATTTTCTAGCTGACGAATAGATCCATTTAAGAGTATCTCCTTAAGTGGAGGAAACCTCCTGTTGAAGATTCCACTTGGGAAGATGAGTATTTTATACAGAAGCATCTAGAATTACTCAAGCATTGTGGAAAACACTTGTCTCAAGGGGAGGGGCATGTTAAGCCCTAAATAGTGGCACATTACCCCTTAATTGGGGAATATTACATTAGTAATATTATTTTATTTATGCCAGCTTGGTTCCATTAGTTGTAATTGTACCTCCTAGTCTCCTATATATATACCAAGGAGATGTTTTCATTTGGAACCATCTTGTATTTGGAAATTGATGTGGTGTGTAAGGAGTTTTCCCCCTTGAAGAGGCTTATTATCTAAAATTCTATCTTTTTCAAGGCGTTGAGTACTTATTCTGAGGTTTTTCTATGCTATCTTGATATTTGGTTCTTAACATTTTGCTTATAATGTAATATGTTTGGGGACAACTTATTTTGAGATACTAGATTTCAAAGTCATTCAATTATATTGGAAGAATATCAAGATCTACTCTTGTTAAGTTTTTCTTTCATGTCATAGTGCACTTTATGAGTGTAACTTTACCATTTTTATTTCAACATAAAAATATTATGGATTTTTCCTCTGTGTGTGTGTGTGTGTGTGTGAAAGAAGTATACTTCTTGCATATCTTGTATGGAATAAGGAAATTATGTGGATGGATTGATGGATGAAGAAATTCTAGTGGATTACTCATCAAGTACTTTAGAAGACATGAAGATTTTTTCTGCACAAGAAGAGCTAGTCTATTCTTGGAAGATTGAAAGGGATGAATCAAGCATGGATATAGTTTATTGAGATATGTTAGTACTTCCTTCCTCAATTGTTGAGTGAGCATGCATCTGCTACTATATTCCCTTTTCAATTCATGTGATGTGACATAAAATGGGTTTATTTAGATCTAGATTAAGGTCAATGGGGAAACTTCCAAACCTTATAGCACCAGGAGAAGCATTCATATGGCTAGCTTCAAAACTTAAAGATCCATATTGATGCATGCATTGGGTTTTTTAATTTCTAGATGAGGGATATGTTAGAATGTCTTTTAATGTTGTCTAGTGGATTGATGTAATCTTGTAACTAGTGTCATAATGATAATCATTATAACATCATTTGTGGGGAACTTATACATGTAACTAAGATTCACTAGAATTTAGTAACATTGCACATGTGCACACAGAGGTAGTTTTTGGGAGTTATTTTCCTAGTGACCAGTGCCTCATGTAATGGTGACTTGCACTACTAGGTCCTTTTTATCCACCACTTCTCCCTTATCTCTTAATGAGCTTATTTCTTACCTTTATGGTTTGGTGTTTCTTGTTAGAAAAAAGAGGATCACATAGCAATAATATAAAACAGATGAATAAATAAAACACAAGAGATACAAAAAACAATACAGACACAGATATACATGGTTTACCCAATATGGGATACGTCCACCAAAGAAATGATCTGTCACTATTCAAGAAGACGAAAATCATACTGTTGTGATCATACCATATTCATACCTATCAACTTATGGTAATAGAAGTGATTCCTGGGATTTACTTGTGTTTCTACATATGAGATACAAGGAGCTTTGTAAACATATCATGTAAGCTTATTTCCATTCACCTATATGTGGTAATGTGAATGCCCCTTTATTACATATTCATCACACTCATCGGTTACATACATCACACAATATGAGTAAATAAGGCTATACAAGTATTACTAGTCTATGCTATTGGTTCATATGAGTATCAATTAAATGGAAATCATTCATGCAATGGTTGCATAACCTCTAATGCCAAATTAGACTGGTTACAGTAGTAGATTCACCATTGAATAAGCATGAATATGGGAAAACAATATGACTGGTAACTTGTAATGGTATCTTATTAGAGAAACAAGGAAATCACCTTTCCCATATTCATTGATGTCATTGCCTCAATAAGATTGGTATAATATAGGTAATAAGCCAACTAATCTTAATCTTCATATTGTATCTTCCTAATAATGATACCACTCTAATCATACAGAAGCTTCATAGTGATTTCAATAACCTGTAGTTACAAGTTATGCTTTGATTGCCATATCACGTAGTTTCCATAACAAGATCGTAGTAATAGAGAGCTTAGTATGATTCCATGCATTGTGTTGTTTAGTGATGTTTGGTATAGGATAAGAATAGAAAGAAGAATGGTCACAAGAAGGTGTGAGGAGGCTTCCTGGAGTAGTGTGCCCTTGGTCAAAGTTATAGGAAAATTGTTAGAATTAGGGAAAAATAGAAACAAATAATGCCTTTTTATTTTTTTGTTCACAAGATCAACATATATGAGAAAAAAAATAAACAGATCTAAATTAAATTATGAGTATAAACAAAATTTCTGAGTGAAAAGAAAAACCTCAAGATTACCTCCTGATCTAAGAAAGATGTACTTGTCACATGTGTGGATGAAAACCTTTATAATATGCTCAGAAATAGTTTTAGGTTCATAGATCAAACCTTTAGGGTTTGATATATGTCATAAGGACTTAGGAATAAATTTTCGAAGGTACAGACCATCATGAGACAACTGCAACAAAAAAAAATCATATCTGAAACTGTTACACCAAATGGGGAGGCTGCACCAACAAACTCAGATATGAAATTGTTACATCAAATGGAGAGGATGCACCAACAAAACTCAGATCTAAAACTGTTACATCAAATAGAGAGGATGCACCAACAAACAATACTCAGATCTAAAACTGTTACATCAAATGGAGAGGCCGCACCAACAAAACAAAACTCAGATATGAAAAGATAGTCCAAAAAGGAGGTTGCACCATCATCAAGAGAGAACAACTGAGGTAGCCGCAACAAATAGGAGAGTGAGGAGTGAGTGAGCGTGAGTGTAATAAAATGCTAGAGGGTAAGGTATTATTTATAGTTAGGGAGAGGGGTTAGGGAAATTTAAAATTATAATTAAATATTGACATTTAATTAATATAAATATTAATTAAAATTTCAATTAATATTAAGATTAATTATAAAAACTCTAAACACATATAAAACCCCAATCAAATAAATAAAACCTCAATCACATAAAAATACAAAGGGGTACCTTTTAGGACAAAGTCAAGGGGGGGTCCATAATGGAAAAACATGTCTACATGAGTCTCACAATGACCTATAAACTTTATCATCACTACATAAGGGGTTCCATCAACAATGTGGTCATGTCCATCTTCATAGGCAGTCCTAGGTCTCATGGACCATCCCAGGAGAGAGGAAGGGGATCACAGATCAAGACATCTCAGTATTACACCAAGATCTATCCAAGGATCAATCCAAGCACTGAGCAAGGATGATCCCTTGGGAACCTACCATTTGGATGACATTTGCTTCACAGAAGGAAGTGAGAAGATGCCTAAAGATCCCAATGATGGATCTAATCAACTTTGGGTTTCCCCCAAAGACAGTTTTCTAAAGACTAGTTCACACTTATCATTAGCTAATTCAATACATATTGATACCTTTTTATACAATAAGGATATTAAGGAAAGTGTTTTTTAGCTTAAGATTGTTTCGGTGGAATCTCTAATTTTTGCAACCCCATCATAACCCAAAAACTCACTCCCTTTGACCTAAGTTGTCCTCTAGTTTATGATGGTTTTATTGAATCTTTCACTAAAGAGAGTAGATGATATAACCATGTTATTATAATTGAGATAGATATCCATACTACTTAGCTTCCATATTGTACCAAAGGAGTAAAATTGTATCATTACGTAAAGGAGGACCGTTTGGAGGCGGAGAGATAGTGAGATTGTAATGAACCATTTGGAGGCCTAGACATCATGAGATTGCAGTACACTTGAGTTGAAATGACCGTGAACCCTTGCAGTTTCAGATCAGATCAGATTATGATTAGGGTTATATTCTATATTTTCTGGGAAGGGGTGGAAATCAGAAAATGCGTTGCAAAGAGAACATCATTTGCATTCATTTTCCCATGAATGAACTGTTCAGGTATAAACTCAAAGAAAAATAGTTTTAATCAATTTTTGAGAGCTAGGGATTATGATGTCCAAAATGAACAAAAGTGATCTTTACCAGGTGGCATGTATCATGTTCAAGTACATCCAAAATTCCTCCATTCTAATGTGACTTCCCACACATGGGAATTTGGAGATATTTCGAAGTTGCTTGATAATGTAGTTGAATATTTTCAAAATGGTGCAACTTTTGTCATTGTGGACAAAATTCAAAACCCTAGGGACAATAGTCCAACTCTTATTTTCCAAGATAATGGAGGTGGAATGGATCTCTATTACATGCGGAAATGTATGAGCTTGGTTTACTAAGTGAAAACTAATAGCACAACTATAAGATGATATGGAAGTGGTGTTATAGCAAGATTTGCCTCACCCTATGAAATATTGCACAGAGGGCCTTATTCCATTTCCCTATGCAGACTTATCTTCCCTATTGATAAAATCCAGAGACAAAAAATACTATTTTTCCACTTGTACACATATTGCACACTATACAACATGTGTATACGCAGGCTGCTCCACTACATCCCGTGTACATCAGGATTTGTGCCAAAAAATAAAAATTAAATGTCGGGTTTCCATGTCACGACATGATATCTTTGATCCTTTGCCTTCCATATACTGGAAACATTCCGACTCGGCCCTTCAATTCCATTTTGAAGGCTATAAATGGGCCAATTCCGAGCTATGGAAAGAGAAAAAGAATTCAACTTTGAGAGCAAAGTTACTCTAGAGAAATTATTTACTTCATATTGAGTTTTCATCCCTTTGTCCTTTAAGTCTGAACACAGTGTTCAACCCCCAAGATCTTCCCTTATTGATTGAGAACTTCATTGTTTCTCTCTTATGAGCTTGCCTTTGGTGGAGGCCCAGCTGGAAGGAACTTAGTTTCTTGGTTCCAAACCGTGTCGACACGAAAGTCTGTAATATTTTCACTTTTGCTGATGATTTATTAATAGAAATAGTCCATTCACGTCCAATTGATATCTTGAAAATATACAAGTTATTATCCATGGGCATGTTTTTTATGTATATTAATGGATTGTGCTATCTAATGTGCTAACCTTTTATATTATCACCATATGCTTGCTTTGCTTGTTTGTTGAGAACTAGTTGTAGGTATATAGATTTGGGTTCAAGTGCTCAATGGTGGACTTCATCGAACATCTGGACGAGGTAGGCCTCTTTATTACCTCACTTTCATATAGTTTTATATTGCATATGTTTAGGATAGAGTTGATTTCTATAATCATTTCCATCTGTTGTGGTTTACCCTATCCATAGAGATATTTTCCTCATAACAAGTGGATTCAATACAAGTACGATGAGATTAGGAGAAAATGTGATTGTTTTCAATTGCTTTGTTCATGGAATCCCTGCTATATAGATTATTGGGCTCCTTTCTTACACATTTTTGAGGAGAAATATTCATAGTTGTTAGGGAATTTAGTTTTGTATGAGCATCAGATTGTATATTCCCATCAATAGAGTCCAAAATAACTCTAGAAAAGAATTAGAAACAAAAAATACATGAAGAGAAGATAGGATGTCCTCAACTTGATATATCTCTCCTCCTTCATGGTAATGAGGGTGTTGATATGGTTTCAGGTTTAACAATATTCCTTCACTCTGTACATGCATTTCATCTATCCTCTTTTCTTGGTATTTTATTACTCTATCCATGGAACAAACTCTATTGTCTACTCCTGCTGACCAGTCTTCTCAGTCGACTATAGACTCTACCATCTTCTCCAGTCAACCTGTTGTCATGTTGCATCACTTTGTTCATCGATTACCGCTAGCACATCCTTCATGATCGTGTATTAATCTACATCTAGAATCAAAATAGTTCCATGGAGTCTAAGCCTTAGCAACACATGCATCCCTCTTAAGCCAAAACAACTCTATTATGTAACCAATCGACTACTTAGTTGATCCATGTCCTTGATTGCTTAGTCGGCCTCAGTTGACTATCCATGATTCCCCAATTGATATTGACCTCAACTGTCTAGTTGAACCAATAAAAAATACTCATTTGACCTTCATTCGACCATAAATTAGTTGGTCCCATCAACTACCCGGTTGGCCACTTTTACCATCAACCACCCGTCAAGCTCCAATCGACCAATCCTTTTCGACAACTTGTCAAACTCCAATCGACCAAATTTTCTAATGACCACCAGTCAAACCTTCTACTATCAATTGACTCATGTTCCTATAGACCACTATTCAAACTGGTTACTATCAACCACTAGTCGATCTTTCGACTAACTGTTGATATGAATATTCACTTTACCACAATTTCGACCAACTCATCTTCCCAATCAATTTTAACTTTCTTCAACTGCTCCATTGATTGTTTGAGTCAATCAACCATAAATATTTCCAACTTGGAACACTTCAATTGTAGATCACTCCTTTAGAATTGAACCATCTGAAACATCATGCACAATCTCTAACCATATTATGCCTACATGATTCATTTTTCCAATCGCTTCCTTCATGCCACATTTCAATGACAAAAAACTACAAAATGGACAAAAATGGAACATAATGGTTTTTTTCTCGGGGGTTCCACCCCCAAAAATTCCATTTAGGGGGATCCAAAGCACCCCCCAGACCCCCTTTGCTATAGGATCCTACTGTTTCTTCTCATTTATAAACATTTTATTTAAAACTGAGAAAAATCATAAACATAATGCTCTGATCTGCAACATGCCCAACAGACTCGTATACCAACAATCCATGTTTCTTTATCAGTCATCGAATATAATTATTATGTTTATTCTTAGGCCGACTCATAACACTAATGGATATTCCCATACGGATTTTCATTCCACCATGCAAATCTAGAAGACTAAAAAAGAACTTCCTCAACCGATCTTGCATAACAACGAATCAATCTACATTCGACCATGTAGAACCATGCAATCGAACTTGATCAGATCGCCTCTCATTGGAGAGGAAACGAATACCAAGCTCTGATAGCACATGTTAGTTTCAGGATACAACACGTACAGATTAATACAATAGACATTAATATGCATATGTAATACCCCTGTTTCCCCCATCCTGTAAATATAATTGTGTTTTTCTAAAAGACTATGGACAGAATGGTCATGCATGGATTTTGGTAATCATGAACTTTTGCTATAGAAGGTAATGTAAATATATATTTTATTAAATAAAATGGAAATTGATGCACCACTGCCGAAGGTGTTTCCAATGTAGATCATGATGCATGAGAGGGAATGGTGAGCGGAACCAGTAATGGTTGAGATGGACCCTACCAGGCTAGTACTCTGCTGGAATTAAATTGCTCAGACTCAGAACAATCCCTTGTCCCAAAGAATTTAATCACTAGTCAATCTGGTAGTTGGGAAGTCTTCCTCAAGATTCAATGAGGAGATGGGAAGATTACCCCAACTAGAAACTTCTTGATCTGACCTGTGAATTGGGAAATGCACCCATGAAATCTTGCTATAGAAGGAAATAAAAGAAAGGAAAATTGTGGGAATAGGACAGAGAATGCAAACGAATGGATCTGGTGACCATTTATGAAGAAGTAGAGCATGTGATGCTCTCTGGTTATGAAGAGAATTGAGAAAACAATTTTTTCTGAGCTTAGGGACTCTTGGGAAGTGTTTTCTAATCAAGTTGAGAAACAGAGCTGGAGAGAATTTGAGTGATTGAGAGAGAAATCACAACAGGATCCCTTTCTTTGTGGATAGAAAAATAGAATGCCAGGTTCCTATGGGAGAAGGAGAGTATCATTTGCCCCTTTTCATTGTTGAGAAAAAGAATAACCTCTATCTCTAAGGGAATCATGATATAGATAGGGGGTGGCCAACTCAGGAATATATAGGAGAAGTTGTGCCTATGGTTGGGTGGAAAAGGGAACACCCTCCAGCAGTTTCCAACTAATTTTCAAGTTCCAGATAAGTATTTTTATGAGTTTTGTATTGTCTTGACTATTTTATTTTATAATATGTATTTTAAGTGCTAGATGATGGATGAAGTTAGTATCCTATTTAAATAAGAGAATTGGTGATTATGGTTTTCTAGCGGACTTGGAAATATGAAGTAAAGTGTGGAAATCATTTATGCTGTTGATTTTCTACATGACCTGGTCTAGAAGCAAAAAGTTGTTAGTAGTGGGTCCTCACTTAAGATAGGAACAAAGTACTGGATATTTCACCTGTAGAATTATATGTGAATAGACCCCCAAGTACTAGTAAATTATAGACACTAAATTCCTCATAAATCAACTTGGTAATAAGAAAAAATGCAAACTTGTGTTAGAAACATGAAGGATGGGCAGTTGACTTTGGCCCCCTCTATTGGTCTAGAAAGATCCACTAGAATCAGAAATTGAAGGAAACTCATATTCCTCCATGGAAGTAAGAGAGTAAGCCACATATTTAAGAGGAGGCAAAGAATATTTAAAAATAAATATCAGGAAAAGAATGAAAACACAATTTATCGTTCCTAAATATGAAATAAAAATGAAATTCAAAAATCGATGTATGGTGGAAAATTAAATTCTCCTTTGAATTTGGTATAAATAAATAGTTTTACTTGAAGTTCATAGTAAAATTCATGTCTAAAGGGAAAGAGTTGGGAATAATGATAAATCCGTAAAAAATTAGTAAAGAAATACTTGAAATTATGAGAGTGGTAAACTTTGGTAAATACACGTTTTACCAAAGAGGATTTTTACTTCCAAGATAAATAAATATTCTAGAAACCAAAGTGTGTAGATAAATAACATAAATTTATAAATGAAAATGTGCATCTCCATGTTTTCTAGGCAAAGTTGAACAAATGTAAAATCTGGTAATTAATGGTAAATTCCTAAATTACCATCTAAATACTTTAATATTTGAGTCATAATGTTGTAAACTAATGTATATACAAACCATAAATTTGTATTTGGTGCGTGGTTAAAGGAAAAATTGAAATATTTCTTCTTTTGTACCAAAGTTTACATTGTATTAAGATTTTCATTTAATCATGCCATGTGTTGTGTCTGTTTCGTCACTTGGGTGAGCAAAACAAGGGCACTTACAACTCAAGTTGAGCTTTCTAGACAAGACAAAGGTTAGTGTATGAATTAAACAATCCAAGCACATGAAATAAACAAACAAATAAACTAAAAACAACCAAGGAAATAAAACTACAATGTAGAAGAAACTTTAAACCAAAATCAATCAACCAAATGACCGAGATTATGCCACCAATGGATAACTATATTAGTTGGCAAAACACCGTAGAGAAAGGAGGACTTATGGATCGCTTCTTCCTCCTTGGGAGGGCTCTTG
>JASDQU010425811.1:0-10000 GCA_032191745.1 Picea mariana
GTATTCATTATTAATATGTGATAATGTTTTGTTAAATTTTATTCAATTAATTATTCAAATTTATTTTTATAGTTCATTTTTCATATCCAACCTTCCCTAATATAGATTTTGCACCCAACATTTCTGTCATATACATTTTGCACCCAAATGTGATAATGTTTGTTAAATTTTATTCAATTAATTATTCACATTTATTTTTATTTTTCATTTTTCATGTCCAGCTTGTTCTGTGATATACATCTTGCACCCAACACTTCCGTCATATACATTTTGCATCCAACAATTTTGGACTCGCGGGTTCACATTTATAGTCATGCTTATGTATCACGACCACCCCAACATGATATTTAGTAATTTATAGAATATTATAACATTGTACCCAGATTTATAAAGTAAATTAATGATACCTATTCTATAATATTAATATTAAATATGGTATTCATTATTAATATGTGATAATGTTTTGTTAAATTTTATTCAATTAATTATTCATATTTATTTTTATTTTTCACTTTTCATGTCCTGCTTGTTATGTGATATGATGATGATGATTAACATCCACTAAGACCTAATTGGTCTATTAGACCTTAAGACGGTAAGTGATTACTTGTGATTCTTTAGCATTTTGTTTCTGTGCTCGAAAAGCATTAAGAGAAGCTTTCCAAGATCACCATACTTTCGTTGAGTTAAGAGGTTATGAAGGTTGGTAGTGTGATCAATATTCTAGAAATGAGATCTAATATGGGTATAGGCTGGACAATCTAAGAGAAAGTGCTTTTCATCTTCAACCTTCTTAGTGTCACAAAGGTGACACACTCTTTCATCCCATGGCGTTTTAGGGGTTGACCAACGCCCAATTTCACTATGGAGCTCATGAAAATTTGTTCTTATCTTAGCAATGCTTATTTTTTTCTTTACACTTGGCAAAACAGATAGATAATTTTGATCTTCTAGATTAGGGTTGATTACATCTTTATAATACCTTAATTTTCTTTTTTCCTCTAACTCTTTATCACACCACTTTTTTTCCTTAAATTTTGATTTGACATTTTTTTTAATAGTATCTTTATTCTGCAAAATGGTTTTGATGTAGGAGCATCGCCAACAACAAGCGAGCGTGGGGCACACACCAACGCATTTTGGCACATGATAAAATTGTTTGAAATCTTTTGAAATTGGATGCGCCAAACTTAAATGAAACAATTAAGAAAAGGGTGTACTTCCATATTGTAAACAGACCTTGAGCATCTCGCTCTCGTCTGTAGTAGGTGAAGGCATTTATGTTAGTTATTGTAAGTAGGTAGACTTGAATTCTTAGATTAGACAATTTTAAGTGCCGGAGGGAAACGAGATATAGACACCCTCATTGTATAGTTGTAAGATTATTATGAGAAGAGAGCATAGGAGAGCAGAAGTAGAGAGCTATGTAAAGTAAAACCCATGTACAGAGGTTCTAGATTAATACAAAGATTTTTAGTTCAGACTCATGGTGTCCATTTGCTTTTTGTGTTGTGTATGCCGATCGAGATGTGTTTGTTTATTCTCTGTTGTGCATTTTCTTTGATGCATGAATGTATGATTTCATGTTAATGTCTGAAATCTAAAGAGAGGGAGAATAGAGAATGAGTTTCAATTGTTTCTCTATCTGAGCAAGAGTTTTTTTGCAAGGAGTGCAGTGAAATTGTCCGCAAGGTGTGCGTCGACAGAAGTCAGAGTTCGTCTCTGCAAGCTCAGAAGGGATAACACTGTTCTCATTCTCGCAGAAGTGCAAGGTAAGCACAGGCGCCATGCAAGGTGTGCGCAGGTCGAAAAGAGTCTCAGAGTTTGCAACCTGAGGGAGTTGTTGAAAGGACTGTTGTCGCAGAAAGTGCGCAGAGTCGAAGGATTCAATACTTGGAAGTATTGAAAAGTTGCCTCAAGGAGTGCGTGCATGAGTCTTCTTGAAGACTCGAGTTGTCGAAGAAAAACTCAGGAAGTTTAGTGCCTTGAGGTATTGGAAGAAGGTGCAGCATTATCGTTTCACGGGTGGACAAGTTTTGCGAAAGAACACTTTGTTCATTTCTCAGAAATCGTTAAGAGGGAATTTGACAGTTGGAATTCTCCGTAGAGAATTCACGAGGTTCCGGAAGCCGTCAGATCGTGTGGAGGAGTAGGGAAGTTATAGTAAGTATTTTTCGAAGTGCAAGCTCAGAGGAGAATAGAGCAGGATCTGAGCCAACAGGGGCCATCAAATCACTCTCTTATTCACATCTCGGGGTTTCATGAGCTGAAGAGTTGAAGGCTTAACATCCGGATTTGCGAAGTCGTGAAAGAATCTAAGCCGTCCATCAGAGGAGGATAGGTGGCAGAGATCAGAGGATCTCATGAAATTGTAGGTTCGCAGGGTGAGAGCTCAAGATTTGGGAGCTCCAAGTCCCAAAGTCGCGAAAGGCGAAGTCGTGAAGTGCCAAAGCGAGGCACAGAGGAAACACGTGGCAGAACCGCAAAGTGGGCCTGGGAAGTAGATTGGCGGACACACGTCACATGTTCGGAGGAGTCAACACCCTATTGACCTCTCACGTCTCGGGGACTCGAGAGATAAAGAAATGAAAGTTTGAGCCTTCGACTCGCGAAGTCGCAAGTAGCGAGAACGAGAGGAGAAAAGTCAATATCACCTCTCGGGGGTTCGGGTAGGAAAGGTGCCAAGGTTGGACCTTCGAACTCGCGAAGGCGCGAGAGGTGAGAAGTACTAGTGCTTAGTCTAGCCGGTGGTCGCACAAGGAGGGCGCTGACGGGAGAAAGGGCTATACCAATTTCGCGATCTCGGCTATCACGGATTTGAGAAGGAAGAGTTGGAAATCACGACTCGCGAACTCGCGAGATTGCGAGCTGCAAAAAGGACCTGTGGATCAAATTGAAAGGAGATTCCAGCAGGAAATCCGAAAGAGTCGATCAGGCTCAAAGGGGTTAAAGAACGATCCTGTGAGCGGATCTCAGTCCGAGGGCCGAGAGGTCTGCGTCAATTTTGGTATCAGAGCTTGATTTTGTTTGTATATTTCAGATAGGGAAAGCGAGAAAGAAAATCTCAACCATGTCTCCGAGAAGAAGGGACAGATAAACACCCAATCCGCCAGAGGATAGGGAAATGCCAAGAAGAAGGGGTAGGTAGATGCCTGATCCAGCCATGGAGAGAGAGATGCGTGACCTACGTGCCAGACTTGAGGACATGGAGACAGCACAGAGGCGCACAGTCGGTGCTGGGGACCTTAGTGATTCCGAAAGTGAAAATGAGGTCAAACATGAAGGACAGGAGGTCACAGCAGAATATGCAGCAAATGAACGCCTGATTAGGGCTGTTGCCAGAATGGGTGCTAAGGCAAAAATGGATATTCCAGTATATGAAGGAAACTTGGATGCCGAAGAGCTTCTAGACTAAATTAGAGCTCTGGACACATATTTTGACTATGAAGATGTCGAGGAGGACAAAAAAGTCAAACATGCTGTCACAAGATTGAAAGGACATGCAACATTGTGGTGGGATGAGCTACAAGCTGACAGATGCTGCAAGGGCAAGCAAAAAATCAAGAGTTGAGATAGGATGATTGCAAAGATGAGGGAGAAATTCATTCCCAGGGATTACCAAATTACTCTATTTCGGAGAATGCAAAATTTGAGACAGAAGCTGATGATAGTGAAGGAATACACTGAAGAATTCTACAGGCTAAACATCAGGGCAGGTCATCGTGAAAGTGATGATGAAAAAGTTGCCAGATATATGAATGGTATGAGATACAACATTCAGGATGAGATGAGCATGATGATCATCCGAACGGTGGAAGATGCTTATCAGATGGCTCTAAAAGCTGAAGAGAAGCTAAGCCGAAAACAAGGTCAAAGAGGCCGAGGTAGAAGTCAGCCCAGAGGCAAATCAGTTGCCCAGGATAAAAATCAGAAACCCAAGGAGGACTGGAAGAAACCTCAGACTCAGACTGAGAGAGGTGGAAGTTCATAGAGAGGGAAACATACTGAACAGAGAGGTCAGTATGCCGATGGAAACATTTTTCCTCGTACCAGAGGTATAGGAAGAGGAAGAGGTGCAGTGATAAAATCCTTCACGTGCGGAAAGGTCGGACACAAGTCTTATGAATGTCCAGATAAAAAGAAAGAAGGAGGTGAAACTCACATCGCCAAAGCATAGAGGCGAAATGTTGAGGTAGAAGATGCTGAAGGCGGAAGATCGCTGATAATGCGAAAGGTTCTCTTAACGCCAGAGAAGGAGGTGGAGAATCCAGTGCAAAGGAACAGTCTTTTTTGGACTGCTTGCAAAACCAAGGACAGGGTATGCAAGGTCATTGTGGACAGTGGTAGCACAGATAATCTCATTTCTATAGAGATGGTAGAAAAGCTGGAGCTGGAGACTATTGAACATCCAAGTCCATACAAAGTTTCATGGCTACAAAAAGGACATCAGGTAAATGTCACTAAGCAATGTTTAGTTGAATTTAAAATAGGAGGGTATAAAGATGAAATACTCTGTGATGTTATTCCCATGGATGTTTGTCATTTATTGCTGGGTAGACCGTGGCAATATGACAAAAATGTGATTCATGATGGGAGGAAGAACACATACACCCTAGAGAAAAATGGGAGAACTCACATGTTGCTTCCAATCAAGGATAAGGAGGTGAAACCTGAAGTAAGCAACACTGTACTTCTCATGAATGGGAAGGAACTTCTTACAGAGGTCAAGAAGAAGGAATATCCACAATTCATTGTGGTCAGGAAGCCTAAAATTGTTTTAACCAGTACAAGGGTAGATGATTTACCAGAAGAGGTTCAGAAACTGTTGGAAGAGCTTGCTGACATAGTAGTGGACGAACTACCTCGTTCGTTGTCACCGATCAGAAGTGTGAGTCATCATATTGATCTCATACTTGGAGCTAGTTTACCAAACAAAGAAACGTATAGATTGACGCCACAGAAGAATGAAGAAGTCAAAAGACAGGTCCATGATTTAATGGACAAAGGGTTGGTTAGAGAAAGCTTGAGTCAGTGTGTTATTCCCACAGTGCTCAGTCCGAAGAAAGACGGAGGCTGGAGGATGTGTACTGACTCGAGGGCAATCAACAAGATAACCATCAGGTACAGTTTTCCATTGCCAAGGATGGATGATCTGATGGATTGCTTGAGTGGAGCCAAATTTTTTTCGAAGATTGATTTGAAAAGTGGATATCATCAGATTCGTATGAGAGAAGGTGATGAATGGAAGATAGCCTTCAAGACCAATGAAGGGTTGTATGAATGGCTTGTTATGTCGTTTGGCTTAACGAATGTGCCAATTACTTTCATGAGATTGATGAATGAAGTCCTGAAAGATTTCATCAGAAAATTTGTCATTGTGTATCTTGATGACATACTGATTTTCAGTAAAATAGAGGTAGAGCATCTGGAACATTTGGCTACAGTGATGAAGAGGCTACAGCAAGAGAAGCTGCTGATAAATATGAAGAAATCTTCATTCATGAAAACATAGCTCATTTATTTGGGGTTTGTTATTTCTGCAGATAAGTTGAGGATGGATCCAGATAAGGTGGAGGTGATTAAGAATTGGCCATCACCAAAGAGTATATTTGAGGTGAGAAGTTTTCATGGATTGGCTAGTTTCTACCGGAAGTTCATCAGGAATTTCAGTGGAATTAGTGCACCGATGATGGACACAGTGAAGAAGAGACACAAATCTTTTCACTAGACGGAAGAGGCCGAGAAAAGCTTCAATTTGCTGAAAAGGAAAATCACGGAACAACCAATTCTAGTGTTGCCTGATTTCCAAAAGACATTTCAAGTAAAATGTGATGCAAGTGGATTTGCAATAGGGGTAGTCTTGAGTCAAGAAGACAGGCCGATAGCATACTTCAGCGAGAAGCTAAATGAAGCCAAGATAAAATACTCCACGTATGATAAAGAGTTCTATGCTATTATCCAGGCATTGAAAAAATGGAGACATTACTTAATTCCTAAGGAGTTTGTCTTATATAGTGATAATCATGCATTACAATTTGTGACTCAATAGGAGAAGTTGAATCAAAGACATGTTAAATGGGTTGAATACATGCAAAACTTTACTTTTGTAATCAAGCATATTTTTGGAACTGCTAACAAAGTTTCTGATGCTTTGAGCAGGAAATGTTTGCTGTTGCAGGAGTTCAGAGTCAAAACACTGGGTTTTGATGATCTCAGGGACATGTACAGAGATGATCCAAATTTTAAGGAGGCGTATGAAGCAGTTGAGGATCCAATTCTCAGGGACAGAAGCTAGTGGATAGAGTACATAATCCAGGATGAATTGTTGTTCAGGGGTAATCAACTTTGTATTCCAAAATGCTCCATGAGGGAGAATTTGTTGAAGGAGAAACATAGTGGAGGATTGGCTAGGCATTTCGGTCATGACAAGACGTTCGCAAAGTTAAATGAGTCATATTTTTGGCCAGGAATGAGAGCAGACGTCAAAAGATTCGTGGACAGATGCAGAATTTGTCAGCATTTAAAAGGGAAGAGACAGAATGCAGGTTTTTATCAACCGTTACCCATACTTGATAGGTCGTGGGATGCAGTCAACATGGACTTCATATTGGGGCTGCCAAGAACACAAAGAGGGTTTGACTCGATCTTTGTAGTGGTAGACAAATTTTCCAAAATGGCACATTTCATACCGTGTTAGAAAACCAATGACGCAACTCACATTGAGAATCTGCTTTTCAAAGAGGTCATTCAACTTCACAGCTTACCAAGGAGCATAGTTTCGGATCGAGACACCAAGTTCGTAGGACACTTCTGGAGAACCTTATGGAAAAAGCTGGGAACAAACTTGTCGTTTAGTTCAACTATCATCCTCAGACGGATGGACAGACCGAAGTTGTGAACAAAAGTTTGGGAGACTTGCTGAGGAGCTTGGTCATAGAACACCACAGTCAGTGGGACAATATTCTGCCACAGGCGGAATTTGCTTATAATGATTCAATCAACAGAAGCACAGGGCAGAGTCCATTCCATATTGTTTATGGGATGCAGCCAAGAGGAGTTTCAGAGTTGAGAGATTCAGAACAGAATGCAACTAGGAGTGCTAGTGCAGAGGATTTCATAGAAGCGATGAAGGAACTTCACAGCCAGGTGAAGGAACCATTGCAGAGTTCGAACCAAGAATATAAATGGAGAGCAGATCAACACAGGAGACAACTTCAGTTCGAAGTTGGTGATTTGATCCTTGCACATTTGAGAAAGGAAAGGTTCTCGAGTGGAACATACAATAAACTGAAGATGAAGAAGATCGGACCATGTAAGATCTTGAAGAAATATGGGGCGATTGCATATGAGATTGAATTACCCGATGGGATCGAAATTTCTCCGATATTCAATGTCTCAAATTTATACCCTTACAAAGCTGAGGAAGCAGGAACAAGTGATGAACAACCAAAGATTCAATGGACAAAACAGATGCCAGTTGTCGAGAAGCCACAGATGGAAAGTATACTGGACAAAAGAGTTAGCAAGAGGACCAGGAGAAAAGAATATTTTGAATACTTGGTCAAGTCGAAGGGACATCCAGTTGAAGATGCCAGCTTGGAAAAGGAAACAAAGATCCCGAAGCATGGACAGATCGTGCGAGAGCTCATGGACAGAAGCCCATGAAAATTTTCAAGCGAGGGAGTATGATGCAGGAGTATTGCCAACAACAAGCGAGCGTGGGGCACACACCAACGCATTTTGGCACATGATAAAATTGTTTGAAATCTTTTGAAATTGGATGCGCCAAACTTAAATGAAACAATTAAGAAAAGGGCGTACTTCCATATTGTAAACAGACCTTGAGCGTCCCGCTCTCGTCTGTAGTAGGTGAAGGCATTTATGTTAGTTATTGTAAGTAGGTAGACTTGAATTCTTAAATTAGACAGTTTTAAGAGTCGGAGGGAAATGAGATATAGACACCCTCATTGTATAGTTGTAAGATTATTATGAGAAGAGAGCATAGGAGAGCAAAAGTAGAGAGTTGTGTAAAGTAAAACCCATGTACAGAGGTTCTGGATTAATACAAAGATTTTTAGTTCAGACTCATGGTGTCCATTTGCTTTCTATGTTGTGTATGCCGATCGAGATGTGTTTGTTTATTCTCTGTTGTGCATTTGATTTGTATGATTTCATGTTAATGTCTGAAATCTGAAGAGAGGGAGAATAGAGAATGAGTTTCAATTGTTTCTCTATTTGAGCAAGAGTTTTCCTGCAAGGAGTGCAGTGAAATTGTCCACAAGGTGTGCATCGATAGAATTCAGAGTTCGTCTCTGCAAGCTCAGAAGGGATAACACTGTTCTCATTCTCGCATAAGTGCAAGATAAGCATAGGAGCAGTGCAAGGTGTGCACAGGCCGAAAAGAGTCTCAGAGTTCACAACCTGAGGGAGTTGTTGAAAGGACTGTTGTCGCAGAAAGTGCACAGAGTCGAAGGATTCAATACTTGGAAGTATTGAAAAGTTGCCGCAAGGAGTGTGTGCAGGAGTCTTCTTGAAAACTCGAGTTGTCGAAGAAAAGCTCAGGAAGTTTAGTGCCTTGAAGTATTGGAAGAAGGCACAATGATATCGTTTCACGGGTGGACAAGTTTTGCGAAAGAACACTTTGTTCATTTCTCAGAAATCGTCAAGACGGAATTTGACGGTCGGAATTCTCCGTGGAGAATTCACAAGGTTCCGGAAGCCATCGGATCGTGTGGAGGAGCAAGGAAGTTACAGTAAGCATTTTTCGAAGTGCAAGCTTAGAGGAGAATAGAGTCGTAGGATCTGAGCCAACATGGGTCGTCAGATCATGCACTTATTCGCATCTCAGGGTTTCATGAGCTGAAGAGTTGAAGGCTTAGCATCTGGATTCGCGAAGTCATGAAAGAATCTAAGCCATCCATCAGAGGAGGACAGGTGGCAGAGATCAGAGGATCTCGCAAACTCGTAGGTTCATAGGGTGAGATATCAATATTTGGGAGCTCCAAGTCCCGAAGTCGTGAAGTGCCAAAGTGAGGCACGGAGGAAACATGTGGCAGAACCACAAGGTGAGCCTGGGAAGTAGATCGGGGGACACACGTCACACGTTTGGAGGAGTCAACACCCCGTTCACCTCTTGCGTCTCGGGGACTCGGGATATAAGGGAACGAAAGTTTGAGCCTTCGACTCGCAAAGTCGCGAGTAGCGAGAACGAGAGGAGAAAAGTCAATATTGCCTCTCGGGGGTTCGGGCAGGAAAGGTGCCAACGTTGGACCTTCGAACTCGCGAAGGCGTGAGAGGCGAGAAGTGCTAGCGCTTAGTCTAGCTGGTGGTCACGCAAGGAGGGCGCTAATGGGAGAAAGGGATATACCTATTTCACAATCTCGGGTATCGCATATTTGAGAAGGAAGAGTCAGAAGTCACGACTCGTGAACTCACGAGATTGCGAGCTGCAAAAAGGACCTGTGGATCAAATTGAAAGGAGATTCCAGCAGGAAATCCGAAAGAGCCAATCAGGCTCAAAGGGGTTAAAGAACGATCCTGTGAGCGGATCTCGGTTCGAGGGCCGAGAGGTCTGCGTCAGGTTTCTTCCATGATTCCCTAATAGTTTAGCCAAGACCGGGCGTCTTTATGCCATCCTCGCTTGAGTCGATGGTGGTTATGACTTGATTTTGAAGCAATTTTAGATAGCCTCTTGTCTTCCATGTTGTTTAACTTGTTCTTATACATTAGGTATCTAGTCATAGCCATGCTCTCAATGGGCGAGAGGCTTGTTTCTACGAGGAGGATGGGATAGGGCGTATTTCCTTTAATTTTGAGATTATAGGTTATAAAATTCTTTTGTATTTGCTCTATCTTTCTCCAGGATTCACGAGAGATACTACAGCCCTAGACTTCACATCCATAAAGAATAACAAGTGTAACAAGAGTCTCAAAGAGGAGTTTCTTCTTATCCCAACTCCAAAGATCAGCTGATTTACAATTATTTTCAAGCCCATAATAA
>JASDQU010425819.1:0-10000 GCA_032191745.1 Picea mariana
ATTAGATGCATCAATGTCAAATTCCACCATTGATGCAACAATATAGGTAGCCTAATCATTTTTTGTATCACATGCACATGTATATGTCTCCTTTGATAAATTCACCACATTGATTTTCTTATTCTTTGGCATCCTCAAATATAATTTTGTTGTGTTTCTATGGCTTGTGATTCTATAAAATGATGAACCATGTCCACTTGGGATGGACAAGTCACACCCTTTACAAGTATCATGTGTCAAGTTAAATCTTGTTTAAATATGAAATTTGTTATTTTTTTTGGTTGAATTTTACATTTTTGTATAGATAAAAATACTAGAAATATGTATGGAGGCCACTTCATTAACTTCTAGGTCACCTATACCACCACCTTTCCATTCACCACCACCACTGTCATTCCCCCAATCATGTTTCCCTGACTACAGGGGTAGTCTAGTCAATTTCCACCCTACCCTAGCTCTTTGGATTCCTCTTTCCACCCCAAGGGATTTGCCATCACTTGTACAAACCATGGAGGTTTCATCGTCACCCACCATGACCATATTTGTCATCCCATCCATCCATAGTGGTTTCAATTGTACACCACCCACTGCCACCAACTTTTCCATCTGATGCATCCATAGTATCTGCACTCGTACGCAACCCACCAATCATGTCTGTTGTAGAATAAGATTTTCCATCCACTGAGATTGCAACAACAGATGTTTCCTTAAAGCAAGTTGTACAACCAAGTGCTCCACCTACTAGGGACTCTCCAATGTTTCTCGAGTTATTCAAGGTGAGATAATTTGTTGATGAATTTTTATGTATCATGAATGGAATTTATTTTATTCATTTTTTTTAAATTTTATGCTTTGATCCTTGTAATTGTTGCAGGGTGGAATCATTGAGTGATTAGGGTTGTGGAGGAGGCTAACACCCTCTCGATTTTGAGTATCATATGTGGTGAGTTTTCTTAGCTTGAATTATAAAGTATCATTTTGTAAGTCTATTAATTCATTCTGGAAAAAAACTTATAAGAATGTTGTTTCTTTTTCCTTTCTCGAGAGAGATGAACCATGCTTAAGTGCAAAACCACTCAAGGTCCCACTTCAAGTAGGAGAATAAATATCGAGTTTTAGGATGCACTTGATAGTTGTGAGGGTGGTAGTGGTCAATGAGTGACTAATGAGTGCCATTATATACCTCTAAATAATCAGCAACATTTCAGTGAACAATTATCTCTAAAAGGAAGGATGATGAAATTGAATCATTTCCTATCAATGTCTTCCCATATGTTCCATTGAATGACATTCAATAATAATCTAGCCTTGGGAAATCCATCTACCATTTCATTATTTTCCATGTAAACATGATTAATGGATTCACAAATAAAGCTATAAGAGAGTGTATGAATCCACTAGAAAACAAACTTGAACATTTAATTATCTAAATCATATAATCCCCTCATCCAATTTATCACCACTATAGAATATCCAAAGATTTGTAATTTAAAAAAGAAAAAATGAACTAGAAGTAAGAAAATTAATTTTAGGGCCATTAGCTCTGAAAAAAAATTACTACCCTCATAACTTAGCTTTATATTTTATAACATGAGACTCCCTCATAAACCATACACCACCCAGTTCTAAATTTTCTATCACCTCTAGAATCCTGCTCAAATAATCATCCACCTCTTCCACAAATAGTTTTCTAGCAAGATGTTCATTTTTATCTTGACTTAAAATTAATGAGTATATTAGAACTTAAGAATCATATTGTAAATATGGAATAATCTTATCCTCAAATAAGATATCATTCGTAAAGAGACACATACCACATGAAATGATGATTATCAATGATTTATAATTTTTCACATCAGTGTTTTCACACTAGTTCCTGAGACATTCTTCAATTGTATTTCCTTTCAAAACATATTTAAGCCTAGTGAAGAACTCAACCTCATTCCAAACGTGAATAGAGAAAATGAATAATGGAAGAAAATCCTTATTTGCATAAATAACACCTACTAGGAAAAAACCTACTCTTGTTGTACAAAGTATTCCATATAAGAACCTTTCCTTTGAACTCCAGCCACAACCACATGAATATCTTCAACTTAAGAGAACATTTGAACTTCCAAATTTCCTTGAAACACCAATCTAGATTCACTATTACATCATCCTTGCAACAAACCTTATAACCCAAATTGTGGTATAAAAGTATCTAGGTATAAAAATTATCTTGACAAGAAGGAATAACACCACTGCAAAATCTATTCCATAGACTCTATAATTCACCCTCTTGTTGATAACCATTATAGCATCTTCTAACACACACACAAAGAATATGGAACATGCATGATTCCAAAAGCACCCAAAACTATATTATTTAAGAGAGGATAAGTACATATAACAATCTCATGGTTACCTTCATAAAAGTCCATGTTAAATATCTTGGAAGCAATTTCCCTAGTGGTCCCACTGTAAGCATCATTTCATGTCCTATTATCACAAAGAATAATTTCACTAGAAACAATGGAAAGCAACAAACCAAAATGTTGAGAACTGTCCACCCATTTATGTTCTTCCCTGGTAAAAAGGGGTCATTTTAAAATGATGACATGGATAAGAAATAGTGAGGTGAGGTAAAATAATATAGTACTTTGATTATGAAGGACATGAACAAATAAGAAAATACTAAATAATTCTATAGAATAAATATGTAAATGCAAATCATAAATCTAACACAATTCATTGGGAGAGAGAGAATACTTGGAAAAGAATAGTTACTAGACCAATTCACTATGCGTGACGAAACCCTAGTTTCATGAAACATCCACCAAAATAAGAAAATAATCCACAATATCACTCCAAAATTTTGAATAAAATCTCCATTATAAGACTAAATGTTTAATCATGTAACAAGTTTACAAATAGAAAAAATATGCCATCTCTAAATCAACAAGAAAGTGAATGAAGATATGGAAAATGATAATGAAAAGACTTTTAAATCATCCACCAATTATTGGATGAATAAAGAGCATGAAATTATATTAATTGAGCGCAATATGAAAAACCCTAATGGATGAAAATGTAATTATTGCAATGATGGATATGTTAAGATCAAGGTAACGAGACAATGTAATATTAAATTTTATACATGTGAACACTTTATTGATGAAGTGGTGTTGGATGTAGTACCCTCGGATGTGTGTGGTGTAGTGTTTGGGATCTCCTACATGTGATTGAATGCAATCTATTGAAAATTCTATAATATAACCCCCTAATACACTATCTAACCAAAAATCAATTGCTTGAGTAGTTTGGTTGCTTACATAATGCAGTTGCTTTATCAATTCAGGAGTCCAATTCTTTGTTTTCATAGCACTAAACCTTCCTATCTTCTCGATCATTTTTTCTAGCCACTCTATCAAAATGTCTGGGAATTCGCCAAAGAAAATCTAATGCAAGTCCATAAACACATAATTTTACATCCATTTCTTGTTACTCATCCGAGGGTTCATTTTCTCTTGTCATGCAATTTCTTGTTCTTTTTGTTTCATCGAGTCTTTGATTTCCTTCTTATTCGTCCTCCAAAACATTCCCTTAATCATAATGTCTCGGTCCCAGAAACTGAACCATTTGTTGGGCTATCTTGGTCTTCGCACGGGTTGTAAGACCCAAGGTTCAGTTAAACTGTGACCAAAAAAACCTCAAGATACCGGCCCTTTCGACACCACCTTCTTGAGCATATGAATTCTCACCCAAGGTATCTATTGATACTGTAAGAATCAAGTTTTTGTAGTAGTCAGGGAATAGGAGGTGGAGGTGTGAATCATTTTTCCTTATCCTCTAGCTTAAGTATGGTCTTGATTATTACCTATATTATCACAACCATACATGTACATTACAGCATAATTGATCCATAGACTAACTCTATTCTACAAATAATATAATCATTCATAAACGCATATAGACAAGTAAAAGAAGCACAAGACGCAATATCCTTTCTAAAATCCTTCTTTATTCAT
Source organism: Picea mariana (assembly GCA_032191745.1). Classification (NCBI taxonomy): domain Eukaryota; kingdom Viridiplantae; phylum Streptophyta; class Pinopsida; order Pinales; family Pinaceae; genus Picea; species Picea mariana. The sequence goes on from JASDQU010425819.1 coordinate 4,011, forward strand.
CTTCTTTCTTACTAATTGTCTATTACATTCCTGATCTTTTCACAACATTGAATCCCTTCTATGCACATTAATATCACAATACAGTTACATATTTATACCAAACATCTTGGCTTAAAACCCTATTATTATCTATCCCAAAGTAACCCATTACAATGCATGGCATATCCAAATTCATTAACTTGATGTTTTCCTTCTTTTATTCCTCGTTCTTTATACAAATTTTCTATTGTTCTTCTATTTATGGAAAGTCTCACTATTGTCCTTTTGCGACTCATTCTCTCGTTTGCTTTCTTTATCCTTATTTCTTTGCACTATATGTGTCCTTGTGTGCCCTTCTGCGCCCTTTCTTCCTTCTGTACCCTTTCTTCCTTTTGAACCCTTTCTTCCTACTTAGGTTTTTATCCAAAATTGTATTAAAAAATTTCTTGTCCAACAAACATACAATGAAGTATAGTCAATCTTACAACGGGCGTATGATGATAATGACTTTGGACAATGGTTGATTGTTTTCCAAGTTCATCGTAAGTTGTTCTTTCTTTCGACAAATTGGTGACAAGAGTTGTTCGATTGTACAACAAACCTACAATGACAATGGTTGTGGAAATTGGTCAATATTGGTCCATGTTCATTGTAGGTTGGCCTCTCTGATGATGAACTTGCAATGGAAAAAAATTGTATTTTCAATGAACAGTTGTAGATTGTATGACGGAAGGTTTTGTCTGTCTTATGACAATAGAGTGTTATATCGAACGTACAACAAAAACATAGTTCAACGTAATTGCGATGACTATGACATGACAGAAAATGGGTTGTGGGATTCGTCATGCTTGAGACATTTTTGCGACGAACCTTCATTGGTAAATTGTCAGAATATGATCCCAATGTACTACTGCATCCAATATTTGGAACTATCATTGTGAATATCAACTCATTGCATGACCTAATGAATCTGGCTAAGGCACCAAGCACTAGGGAACCTCATCCATCCTCTAAAACTGCCATGTACATACTTCACTTCCTACTTCACCGAAACGACCTGTCCTTTGCACGTCATCAAAGAGTTAGGAAACTTCCTCAAGCCACCTCCATGGCTTCATCCAAATCTTCCTAAGTCCACCTTTGCCCAACCAAGGCCTCCCAAACTACTTCAATACTTCTTTGAATTTGCACCACTTGAGTCACCCTCAAATCTATAGATTTTCACCATGGAAACAGATTGCAGTGGAACCAACAAGTCATCCAAATTCCATTCAAATAACTCATTGAAACACTTAGGAAATGAAAGAACTTAAAATCAAATATGTTATATTGAAATGTCCCTGATGATCGATGGAGTGTCCACTCGAAAAGTTGGATGTTTTTTAAACTTCTTATATTGTATTTCCAGAAATTTCTAGATGAAATTATGACTAACTGTGGAAGCCTACATTCTCAAATCAGCCATACCTTTCCAACGACATCCTTGGCTTGACCCATGTTTTAAGTCTACTATATTTGGATTCCACCATCCCAATCAACTGACTCTATGCATAAACTCTCCTCAATTACCATCCGTAGCTCCACAAACTTGTGAGACCTTTTCTATGATACAAGGTTGAGTCCATCCGTTCACTTCAGAAATCTGTCCAAGTCCCAAATTTTGCATGCCACTGGCCGAAATCATCTCCAATGACTTTGCATATCCGCACCTTGACTACCTCTACTTCAATACACCATGCACCCACTTCTTGACTGTCAAGTCATAGTACTATTAACTGGATATCGTAACTCTATGAAGAGTCACTTCATCTACAGGTTGTGAACAACCCAACTCAACTCAACTATTGTTCTCGGTGATGCATGACATAGAGACATAATGATGGAAAAAATATCAACCAACTGCATGTTGTGAAGCTGTTGGCGACGGAAGTCACTCTTGGATTGCTAGCAGGAGCAGAGCCCGACACCCATCAGTTTAATGTCACGATTTGTTTAAAGGGGTGATCAAATGGAGGAAGACTCGAGGGGATATCACTCTAACTCTGGGACTAAGTCTGGTACATATGGTGACAAAGGAGGTCTTGATCCGACTTCAGCCAATGAGTTGATAAAAGGGTGAGCAGGTGGAAGACTTAGTGAGGAAAATGAACAAACATCTTTGGGCAACAAGCTTGCGGTTGTTTGCAGAAGAAAGATGCTGAAGGCAAGATCCGCTTGGTTCAGGGTCTCAAGAAACTGAGGAGGACTCGACTGGATCCTCCAATTACAAGTCACTCAGTGCGGGGAAAATCACAAGAACTGGCTAGAAACATTATAACTGTCACAGTGATCCTACCAACATCATCCTATAACAGCTATAGCTCGACTGGATCCTCCAATTCCGAGCTATTCTAACATAGTGGAACAAAGATGTAATAGAAATTGGCATTCATCAGGCAAGAAGTCTCAAGAGTGCATACATAACCAGAGTATCAGTGCTTCATTAAATATTTACAACCGGGAGCTCAGCTCCACCATCGATCGATACAAAAATGGCAAAAACGCCTTCATATACTCAAAACAACAACAGCAGCGAAACCAAGACACTGCATTGAAAGCTTTGCGTCTGCATGGCTCCTGACAATCAACATCTGAAAGATCATGCAACTCATGTCAGATGCAATCTTAATTCTTTGACAGTTTCAATGGCGAATCGACGTGCCTTAAATTCATGGCTGTGCTTTCCCATTAAGGCGGAGGCGATATCTAACCACCACCAACCACTTCAATAACTTCTTTCTTGGTATCGAGGACGATCTGGCCAACTCAGCACCTCGGGACATGGAAGACTCCTCGTGTTGCCACCTGGAATAGCTTGACTGGCTCAAAGGATATGCGTGGGGAGCCAGCACAGAAGGTGGGGGGGTATGGAAATAGAGTGAAGGGGCCGAAATTGTGAGGACGCGAAAGAAGTGGTGAGGCGTGAAAAGGGTTTTGGGAGAGACACATGGAAAAAGACGCTAAGTGGAGAAGGCAGGGAGGCAGGTGTGGTGGACATCTTTTAGCGGGAGGCTGACATGGAGGGAAGGAGGCGTGTGGCGGATGGTGTGTGGATGATGGGAAGGAAAAATACCACACGGACCATAAAGGGGAGGTAGAAGGATGACACATGGAAATGGGAGAAAAGTGGTTGGAAGGCGACGTGATGGAGGAAGGGCCCATGCAAGCTTAAACACAGAGCAGCTGAGAATGGCAGGAGTGCATGAGCGCTACTGATCCAGGCATTGAAATCTCAGCCATCAGAAAGATGCACCCCCGATTCCGGACCCCCCCCCCTCCGCTTAAAGGTAGAAAGGCANTTAAAGGTCGGAAGACAAGGGGGGTCTGGAATTCACTATGCACCGTTGATCTACGCACACAAATTCCAGCTGTTCAAAAATGGTTCTTGTTTAACACAGACGCACTCGCGCCCAAAACGTAGGACAAGTGGGCTTTTTACCCATCCTTTTACATTCTAACTCCCTTACAAGAAATATCTCTAACATCTGGCTGCATGGGGGATAGAGTCATCCCTGTGATGCTCTAAGAACTGTTTTCCAGATTCAGTGCCTTTGCTGTTGGGCTATGGAGTCATTTATTAGTCCGAAAAACAAAGCAGAAACAATATTTACAAAACAAAACAAAACAAAAAGAGCCAACTATGGCTCACAGAAAATATTTTTTCAAGAAATGCCCATTCACTGGGCCATTAAAAACTTCTTCGCCTTCCAGATCCTGCAACCTGTAAGTTTTGTTTGAAAATACTTCAAGGATCTTGAAAGGCCCGATCCAGAGGGCATCAAATTTACCGTGTTTTCCCTTTTCCTGCCTGGGTGCATCCCATTTGAGCACTAGATCACCCTGCTCAAATTCCTTCTTCTTGTTCTTCCTATCAAAAACCTGCTTGATCTTTTGCTGACGATTGTAGGCTCTGTCCATGACCTGTTCTCTGATCTGCTGCACTTCCACCATCTGATGAATCCTTCTTAGTATATGATTAGGTTCTCCTTCAAGGACTTGAAGGAAATTTTCCACAGGTAAGGTGAGTTGAGTGGGAAAAACGACCTCTATTCCGTAAACAAGTTGGAAAGGCGAGAGACCCAAGGATTTCTTAGTTGTCACCCGATCAGCCCAGAGAGAAAATTTGAGCTTTGAGTCCCAGGCCTTCTGATTGTCCTCCAATAACTTTTTGATAAGCTTGATCAGGCTTTTATTGGAGGACTCTTCCAATTCGTTTCCTTGAGGATAGTATGGAGTAGAGTGAACCAATGAAATCCCAAATTGTTCACAAAACTTGATCAGAGGCTCAGACTTGAAGGGGGAGGCATTGTCAGTGACAATTCTACTTGGACGACCAAATCTGGCTATGATGTCTTCCAAGAAGCTGATGATTACTTTGTGAGAAGTGCTTCTGGTGGGGACAGCCTCTATCCATTTGGTGAAGTAATCGGTTGCAGTGAGGATCCATCTGTGATGGCCACTTGAGGGAGGATGAATCTCTCCGTTGAAATCCAATCCCCACTGCTGAAAGGGTGCCGAAACTACTACAGGCTTTAATGGCAAAGATTTTAGTTGTTGTTTACCTAAAAATTTCTGGCATTTGATGCAAGCCCTGACTTCCCTGCAGACATCAGTAAACAAAGTAGACCAGTAATACCCAGCCCGGAGGATTTTGTGCATTGTGGTCTTTCAGAAATGATGACCTCTGCAGAGAATGCTATGAAAATCGAACATCACCTTCTGGGCTTGCAACAGGTCCAGACATTTTAATAATATCCCCAGAGGGTCTCTCCAATACAAGGCTCGGTCAATAAGGCAGTATTTGACCTCTTTGAGCTTTAGAGCTCTGGCTCTACTCTTTCCCAGTCCGTCAGGGGGCTTTAATTCCTGCAGAAAATATAAGATATCCCTGTACTAGGGACATGCTGCTAGTGGTATGGTGACCTGGGAATTACTGCTGGATGACTCGGCTTGCTCATTGATGCAGTTAATCTCTAGAGCTTTGTAATTGGATTCAGCCAAAAGCTTGGCCAAACCTTGCCCCTTTATCAGCTTGGTGGGCTTAATTTCCAGGTCAAATTCAAGGATCTTAGAAATCCATTTGCCCCTTCTCCCATATATGTCAAGCTGTATAAGGATGTCCTTCACAGAAGTTGAAGGGACATATGTAGTGATTTTTGAGTGCAAAACATAGATTCTAAAATCTTTGAGAGATTTCACCAATGCGTAGGCCTGCTTTTCCATGATCTCATATCTAAGTTCAACATCTCTCAATGCCTTGCTGAAAAAGGCAATGGGCTTCTCTCACCCTTGATCGTTTCTCTGCAATAGGACTGTTGTTATTGAGTCATTAAAAGCAAATAAGAAAATCAGGAAATCTTTAGAATAATCGGGACTGATTAGCACAGGTGCCTCAGTCAATGCTTTCTTTATCTGGGCAAAAGATCCCCTGGATTTAGCAGTCCACTTTATTTCATGGCCCTTCCTGAGCATGGCTGTAATGTGTTTCATCAGCTCAGCGAAGTTTGAGATGAATCTCCTCAGAAAGTTTACCTTCCCCAAAAATGCCTGAACTTCTTTCTTAGACCGGGGAAGTGACAGGGCCTGAATCGCTTCCACCCTGCCTGGGTCAATCCTTACTCATTTTGCTGACACTATGTGGCCTAACAGCTTCCCCTCTTTCATAGCAAACAATGATTTCTTGGGGTTTAAAGATAGGCCATACCTCCGACACTTCAGGAAAACCCTCTTTAAGTGACAGCAGTGCTCTTTATCAGTCTTAGAGAAGACTGTGATGTCATCCAGATATATCACCAAAAACTGGTCCTTCTCCCCAATGAAGGCTATGTCCATGGCTCGTTGAAACGTTGCTCCTGCATTCATCAGTCCAAAAGGCATTTTGGCATACATGAATGTGCCCCAAGGAGTGATGAAGGTTGTTTTTTCTCTATCCTCAGGCATGACTGATATCTGATTATATCCAGAGAAACCAT
>JASDQU010425820.1:0-10000 GCA_032191745.1 Picea mariana
AAGGTAACTGACCTAGACATGACTCATGCAGACCTATTACATTATTAACCCACGCAGGGGTGCGGAAATTCCAAGTACAAAAATAAGTGTTGGGCCAAACACAGCCCTGTAGAACCAAGAATCTTCAATAATACTGCATCTGATGATACATCTCTTCATGGCACATGAGTTGACCGCCGGTGTCAAATGGGCAGTCAACACACTCGATGAAAGGGACTCGTCTAATGATGAAGTCCTAGGCAACTAACCTAAACTATGATCCATGCAGACCCATTACATTATTATCCCACACAGGGGAGTGGAAATTCCAATTACAAAAATATGTGTTGAAGGCCAAAAATGCCTTGTAGAACCAACGAGTCTTCAGCTTGGTAGCACCATCAAGTGCATATATTCATGGTACATGGAGTTGACCCCCTAGTTGAAATAGGTGGTCAACACTCTCCTAATGAGAGTTCCCTTCTCTCATGGTGCCACCCCTCCCCCCCCTTGAGTGAGCCTCCCTCTTTTGGAAGTGACACTTAGAGAGCATGCAAAGGGGGTCTCCTCTCCCTCTCTCCCTTAAAAGAAACCCTCCTCTCCTCATTTTGACATGAAGTTTCATAGCAACTCTATGTTGCCCAAATTTCTCCTCACTCTCTCTTGCTCTCTCCCCATTTCTCTCATGTAATATTGCTGCAATATTGCAACCATTCTTTTCAATAATAGAAGTGAAGCTTTGGAGGATCTCTTGGTGTTCTTGTGGTGATCTCTTGGTGTTCTATTGGAGTATTCTTGGTGTTCTTGTTTGGTGTTCTTATGAGGTAATATTTCTGCAATTTATGTTAATTTTTGTTCACATTGTTTTACTTGAAGAACCCCAAACAAAGTATTTTGTTGGGGATAAATCTGTAGTAGTATTGCTATAGGTTTATGTGAGTTGTTTTTCTTTGAGTTTGCAAAGTATTTTGTGAACCATTTTGAAGAACTCACCTTCTTGCCTCATTGTATAGCAAGGATTTACAAGTTTGTACTAACCAAAACTAACTCATTTAAAGTGATTTTTAGCAATTTCCAACAAACATATCTTGCTGTTTTATGCAGGTTTTCGCTAGTCTAAGGGGATGTGATGCCCAATCTTGGCCACAAAAAGCTCAAGGAATCATCCAAGAGTAGTGGTGCAAGATCCCTTCACCTTTTTTCCCTTTCTAAAGCATTGTAAGTAGTCCAAGAGAGTCTCTTGGGCTTGCATTTTTTTCTTATTTTCATTATTTGTAAACTGTAAAGTATTTTAAATCTTTTGCCCACACATTGCAAGTAAGTGGCTTTGCCACCCTTGCAAAATCGTGTTGGCTAGTTTAGAACTTAGTTTTCTGATTTTACTTAATTTGTTTGCCCCACTTCTCCCACAAAGAGAAGGTTGAGTGGCTAGTATTAACTTGCTTTGTTTTAAATTCTTTTACCTACCTTGGCACAAAATTGGTAGGCTTTCCCTCCACATTGTGCCATAGTTGTGAGGTTTGCAAAGTTATTTTATTTTGCCCACCTTTGTCCTTAAGGCAAAGTTGCGTGGCTAGTTTGTTCACTCCATTTATTTTAAGTTATCATATTCTTATGTTTGTGCGCACACCTTGCATGTGAGTGGCTTTGCCACCCTTGCAATATCGTGCCGACTAGTTAGAATTTTCTTTTTGGAAAAGTAATCAAACATTTGCCCTGCCATTTGCCCCGTATTCCCTCCCCCTGCCACTTGTGGATCTTGGGTGACAAGAAAGGGAAAATGATTGTGTGGCTAGTCTAATTAGGCACTCACTTTCATTATTGCTTAAACCACTAAAAAAGGGTGACTTGTGGAGGCTAGAAGGGGTTGAAGCCGGGGACAGTTTCACGGCACTAAATGTCCTCCTTGTTGAGCGCCCAAGCACTTTGGATTTGACCTGTGGAGCTAGGGGGAAACCTTGTTGTTCCCTTGTTGAGCACCCAACACTTCCTCTTGGTTGAAGGGATAAGTACTTGGGGTAGTCACATAGCTTAGGTTTGCTACAACTCACATCTAATTCCCCCCTAAGTCAAGAGAGACCTAAAATCAATTAAAAACAATCTACACACATTGCAACACATTCATTTCACAATTTCTGCAACTCCTTTTGTTTCAAGCAATTTCATTTTCAACAATTTTCTTTCATGTGAATATCTATTTTCAAAGCATTCTTTATTTCAAGTATTCCTTATTCCTTTGAGAATAATTGTTTTAAGTGTAAGGTTATTTTTCATATTTATTGTGTAGATATCTCATAAATTTGTTTTATTCTTGTAGAAGTACATTTCTTTTGTGTATATTGGAATAAGTGGAATTGAATAATCTTTAGGCACTGGTCTTTAGTTGTGTTGAAAAGTAAAAGGTTTGCTTGTCATTGAAAGACTCTATTTGCATGATTGCTTGTAATTGGGTTGGGTCTCCCTAATCAACAAATCAATTAACTCCTAGAACTTTAATAAAACCTTCACATAGTTTAATAAGGTCAACCCCCCTTGGCTTCCCTAGGAGTGAGCTTTAGACGAAAGGAGTCTAGATCGAGGTGACAATGGGTCTAGACTTAGGTTTGTGCCTCTAAGGACACACCAAGTGGGTTGGAGACTTCTCCACGCTTGTAGGTGTATATTAGGACGACAACATACCTTACCTTGTGGGAAGAAGGGGCTAAAGGCCCAGAGGGTAAAAGTAGCTGGCAAGAGTTAAAAGCCATTTTGAAACCTTTGAGATGCTTCGCCCAGGGATCCTCGAGAAAGCAGTGAAAAACTTCTCAATAAGAAAAGGGGACCCACAAGATAAGATGAACACTCAAGGTATTAGTTGATGGATAGGAGGTCTCATCATGACCCAACCTATTATGACCATGAACATATAGCGGTATGACATTACCACCTATTTGGTGACCAAGCCAGGGTAATGGCTCTTGGTTGCGTAGCCAAGAGAAAGGGGGTCTCATCACGAGCCAACCTTCTCATTTTCGTGAAATGTTTTGTGGATGACACTGTCACCTTTGGTCACCAAGCCAGGAAAGTGGCCCTCAACTATTCCCTTGTAGCACAAGAGCAAAGGTCAAAAGAAAGAAAGCTAAGAATAAATGACAATGAATGGGCTAGGAAACAATTGCATCCATAACAAGGTGCATCTTACCCTCCACAAAGGCTCCCACAAGTAAGATTCTACATTTCCCTGTTATCACATGCACCCCATGCCACCTCATACACTTGCATGACTTGGAACAAAATCCACCTGGGAAATACCCCAGACTTAAGGGGATTAGCCCAATAGGACACCTTGAGACCCTCTCTAAACCTAAACTTGTCAAATTGCATAACGTCTTTGAACATTTGTTTGGGGTTAGGGGGGTTTTGATGCACATGTTCAGGTGATTTAATTATCAGATGTGATTTACATGCTATGATCCTTGTGACTTATGGACCCTTGGAGGGCGTACTTGTTGTCTCTGCAGGACCTTGCCCGATGGACAAATGTGCATGAGGGGATGATTAGCTTGGACCTTCATGGGGCTCAAAGCCCACCGATGGATGCTGAGACCCCAACTAGGGGGCATGACAGAGATTTTTGATTTGCATTAGGAGGAAGAAGGTTGTTTCCTTTGAAGGCACTTTGGCAGACTTATACCCAGGGTTTCATGCTCCTCCCACTTGGACGTTGGCCTTTGGAGGCCCTAGACATCACCCATGAGCTAGGGTTATCATTTTGGAGGCATTTATAAGGGAAGTGGCATGTGTGGGATTGTTTTTGGGCCTTTGGAGGCCTAGTGTTTCATCTACCTTGCTCAACGTTCCACCTATGGGCCTCAACATCACCCTAGAGGGGCATGACGCCACACTTGGGGGAGATTTTAGATGCAAATTTATTTAAATTGTGAGAATTAAATTTTTGTTGTAAACTGTCCAAGTCGGCCCTGTTTTTAAACCTAAAAGTTAATTAAGGTCATAATTTGGTATAAATAAACAAAAGTGATTCATTTTTCATCATAACTCACCTCTCACAAGAGGGAGGTCTGCAATTTTTGCCCTCTTCGGTAATTGGACTGAAATTTGTGCTATTTTTTGGAGTTTATGGTCTCTTGTACTAATGCGCTAGGCTTGGAGGAACATGCTTTGGATGTCATTTGGCTATTTTATGATGGTAAAGTGCTAAACTAGGGTTTACTCTTGATTATTCTTGGTGAAAGTAAGTAATTTCTGCAACTTCTTTTATGCATTGAATGATTGTGGTTATTTTACTTGTTTCATATTAAAGATTATGAAATTGCTTGTTGTAAACTCCAGGAAAGGAACATAAGGTACTTCTTCCTTTCTTTAGCTCATCCTACTCTCTATTTTGGTCAAGGATATCTCTTCTAAATTAGGCTCATAGAGCCCTAAAGTGCTAGCACTTTAAGAGCCCTACTTTAGAGGCTTGTTGCAATAATACATTTCAATAGTCTAAGGAAAGGGAAATCCGCTAGAGCCTAGAAGAGCCTACTCTCTAGCTAGATTTACCTTTGAGGCCTTGGAACCTTGAAGACTTAAGGTGCTATTCTTCAAGGTTTCACCTCTTTATTCTTTAGACAAATATAATCATTAGATTCTCCAAGTTAATTGTTGCTTTAATTGACTCCATAAGTCCAAGAAAGGCACTTATTTCTATGCTCTTGTGAATGAATGTGATCAAAACAACTCTCAAACACTTTTCTCTCAAGCTTTTACTAACCACCACTAACCCTAACCTAGTCTAGAACTACTAACTGCTGATTTGCTGCTGTCATAATCACTGCTACAGCCATTACCTAGCAGCCTATCCAAGCTTATATGACCACTTTAATCAGCCCGGAGTTTGTATGAGGCAAGGTACAATCAATCAAAGCTAAAAGTGTGCATTTTATTGCCTCTTCGAAGTACATTTTATGAAGTTTATTACAGCTTCCATTAATTTGTTCTGCTACTGTTACAGTCATCTTTGACAGCCTGTTAAGTTTATTTGCTGATTGACACATATCTAGAACTTGCATATGACAAAGTATTATCATTTAAGACTTTAAATATCTTGTCATATTGTCTAAATAAGTGCATTTTCTGTATACATTGCAGTTATCATTTATTTTTCGCTGTTATATACTTGTCATTTGCTGCATACAAATAATTGCTAGCAATCTTTTCCATGAACTTAATGTCTTGTTGAAGCATTTATATTACTTGTTGCTGCCATAACGTTTGCTGTTGTCTTGGTAAGGGGCAGGTACACTTTATTCTCCTTTGCTTCATCCTTCAAGGCTTAAGTTTGTTTTGAGTGACCTAGAGAAAAGGGTGGTTAGCCTTACCTTTTCCCTTCCTCAAACCCCCTAGGTCTTGGGACGTCTCCCTTGGAGTGGATTTATCCTTCTCCTAAACAGAAAGGGGCATCCTATTGAGGTGACAATGATAGGATTACCCCCGTGTTACGCCAATCTTGTCCCACTTGCCTTAGGCTTTGGGAAAGTACAGATTGTGCGATAACAATACCAAAATATCATCTGGACACATGTAAATATCTACCACTAGTAGCAAAAGTGCTCAGGAACATGCTCATGCATCATATTGGGTAACACTCTCCAAAAACATGCAAGGACAAGTGTGAGTACATGCCAAGTGTAACCTCCTCCCTTGGTGTGCCCTTCAAGAAGCTCATCTTCCAATGATGTACATTAAAATAACAATAAAGGACCAAGTCAATGGAGTGCTTCTCAAGATGTGGTTCCACCTTTCCCTTGGGATAACAAAAAGATGCCAAGTGTCTTCGTATAGTGCATGGTGCTCTCCTAAAAGCTTCATGGTGTGAAATGCCTCCAAATATGTAACTAATTCCCTGAATATTTGAATTGCCTCAAAAGTACAATTCAAAGTAAGAGCATGCATCATCATATGTAGAAGGCACCCCAAAAGGTGAATTACTACCACATGTGCAACACTGCCTCCAAATATATGAACTCAACCATAGAACACGCCTCAAAAGATGTGAGGGCCATAACATGTGAAAGAAAAAGGCAAACATGTAGATCTCCATCTCTCCCAAGCCTGATGAACAAGATTATGTTAGCATTCATGACTCATACCAAGCTCCCCAAGCTCACTCCTCATCATAGTATGGCTGAGAAGAATGTCTCGAAAATGCAAAAATGAGTTTTACATTTTCAGGCAGTAACAAGAATTTTATTAAACCTTCCACAAGGCCAATTGCCCTATGGGACCAAGATGTTTACATATAAAGCAAACTCCTATAAGATGTTAGATGCAACTAAACTAAATTAAATTTTTACAGTAACAGATTACAACAATGAAGCGAACTCCTATAAGATGTTAAACACAGCTAAACTAAATTAAAGTTTTACAGTAACAGATTACAACAGCAAAAGAATAGGAAGCAAGAGCATAATCCAAAATCAGGGTGCAAAGAAATATTGGACTCATTTAGACTCTGCCTCCATTATCCCTCCTTGTGCGATGCATCATCCTTCTGTTGCTGATCTCTGGACCTTATCTTTGGCTTGCATCAACCCTGTGACCATGGCCGCTATAGCTCCCATCATCTCCTCCTGTAAAGCTGTTTCCTGACTGCTGATCTTAATTTTTGACCTCTCCCTGATGTGAGCATAAGCCTCGCAACTCATCAGGAAGTGCTGCTCCATTTCTACTTATTCTTGCCCACATATCTAGCATGTTTTCTCCTCCCATAGCTCTTTTGTCCACGTCCATCTTTCTGTTTCACACCTCAATCTGTTCAAGCTGGTCCTTAGTCGAGCTTGTTATCCCCATTTTGTGGATAACTAAGTAGATGATGTATCGAAGCCCTCAAGTTGCAGATATGGAGTGTTGAGAGACTACATGACCAGCAGTACCCTTTGCACAGATGGAAAACCCACTCACCACCACAGATGGTCACAGGTTTACAAATGGCATCCACTACACCAGTTGGCTTCCGGAAGGCAGTGGGCCTTGCTCCATCAGGTACAAGTCGGTATTATGGTGAGCATCGTTTCAATATCTAAGCCATTTGATTATGTTGTATCTTAGATTGCTCTAGATTTCATGATATGTGCTTGGACATTATGCCTTTTTCCTCACTTCACCTTGGTGGTTGACATTGTGCCCTAGTAAGTAGTCTTCTTTGGGAATGGGTTTGCTACTGAGAAATCCCTTAATGAGCCATCGTACCGTTCCCAACCATACTTACCATTTTTCATCATTATTCCCCTCCATTTCCTTATCTCTTGGGATTTTAGGGTGTATTGAACCAAGAAGGGGTTGTCCATAATTCTATGGGAAGAAGGGGCTAAAGGCCCAAAGGGGTTGGTGTTGGGTAAAAGATAAAAGCCTTATATAAACCTTCCAAATATCTCGCCCAGGGATCACCCAAGAAAGCAATGAAACATTTGTCTTTAAATAAAAGGGACCCACCATATAATAAAGAAATGCTTGAAAGTCTAGTTGAAGGATAGGAGGTCTCATCACGAGTTGACCTATCACGTCCATGGATATCTAGTGGTATGGCATTGTCATCATCTGGTCACCAAACCAGGGCAATGGCTCTCAGTTGCATGGCTGAGAGAAAGGGGGTCTCATCATGAGCCAACCTTCTCATTTCCATTAGGTGTTTGTGGGTGACATTGCCATCACCTGGTCACCACGCCAGGGCAGTGACCTTCAATCTCTCCTTATGCTATTATGAAAGAAAATATAAAGAAAGAAAGATAAAAGGCAATTGATGGGCTTGGAAAAAGTCCATTGCGGATGAAGGTACCACACACCCTCTACAAAGGCACCCATGAATGAGACACCATGACCCTGTTAAATTTTTTAATTAAATAAAGTACCTAGGCAAGTGTTTCTCATCCCTAGGCACCGAAGGGGTGAGAAAGTGCCTAATGTGGGCCCTAGTCATTTAATTTGTGAGATGCAAATTAAAAGGTGACTTTATGACTTTAGTGAGGGTGAAAGAAGAGACATCAAATCTCAGCCACACATCTAATCTAATCTCAGCCATTGGATTAGAAAACTCCTCACCTACCTCATGAGGTCGATTAGGGTTGGAGGGCGTACCCATTGTTGGGTTGTTGTTTCATTTTGAGAGCAAGAGAGAGAGCATTTTCGAGTTTGGAGAGGAAGCCATTTCTGCAGAGCTAGGGCACGCATTCCAAGGCTGAAAGCTAGCATAGAAATCGAGGCAGCAAGGATAGCATTGAAGGCAGGCCATACTGTACAGATTAAGCAGGTCGTACAGTAAGAAGAGCAGGCACAAAAATCGAGGGAAGGTACAGTCTAGCAGAAAAGGCTGTACTGTACGGATTTTCGAATTTCGTACAATAGGAAAAAGGCACGGAAACCGAGGCAGAAGATACAGTCCATACTGTACAGATTTCGTACAGTCCGTACGACTGCTATTTTGGCACAGATTTTGAGAAGGCACTGTGCTGTTTTTCTGAAAGTTTTGGCACATTTCCCAAGGCGGTCGTACAACATTTATTGGACTGTTTTGGGCTGAGACAGTTGGTACGTATTTCGAGGCATCCGTACATCATTTTGGAGGCACAGAAATCGAGGAGCAGACCTGCAATTTATTGCAGAAAATTCTGGAAATAATTTTGAGGAGTTTGGCTTATTTCCTGTGTGAAGACTTGGCATGGTTATTGAGATAAGTTTGCCATTTAAATTTCTGAAGATGAATATGCTGTAACATAATTCTCTGAAGCTCCTAAATAATAAAAATCTCCCTCTCTCACTGGTTTTCCCCTTGTGGGTTTTTCCAGGGTCGATGTTAGACCGAAAATATCTGTCTATAATTTTATGAGTTTTATGTGCTGCTGATATTTTATTTCTGCATTATAAACGATGTTCAGAATCCTCATGTTTCAGTTCTGAAGTTAATTTTCTGCTAAGTTTTATTTGCTGATATAAAACTGGGTTTGGGCATTAAACATTGGCTGAAAAATCAACGAGACTGAAACTGGGTTGGGGTCTGAAAATTTACATGGTATCAGAGCTAAGTTGAAAGGAAGCAGAAATCTCAGCATTCAGAAAGTTGGGACAACAGTCACTTCATAGGGTAGATTTTTGAATTTATTATTTTCAGCAGAAAAGGGTCTGTTATCGCACGGTTTGTAGGAAAGGTCCAAGGGCTTGAAACCGGCGTAACAGGAGCTTCCCCACCCACTGTCACCTCGATGGGGAGCTCTTTCTATTCAGGAGGGCAAGTCCAAGGGAGACGTCCCTAAGGCAATCTGGATAAAAGAAAGGGTAAAGGGTAAAGGCCAAGTCAAGGAAGACCCCTTTCACAGATTGCTGCCCAAGAAGAGATAGTCAAAGGATAAGTTCCACTGATGATGCACCTGTTTGCGAGACAAAACAAAGGAAACTAGAACGTGCTTTACAGTGGGTTAGTACTTCATAAACATTCAAGACTATCCTTCTAAAAATATATATGAGCAATGATTATATGAAATTGTTGACGAAGTCAATGATTGCTAGGGAAAGATTTAACGCTTGTAATACTTCTTCAACAAGTCTCAAAAGATAATATGCATTCAATGTTCAAAATAAGACCATGTATCATATCAATAATGCATTAAATATGTCAAATCAGCTCACATATATATTACTGCTGCGTCACCGATATGTTTTCTGCTACAAGGGTGACGTCCAGCATAGATTAGGTCAAAAAGATGACAAAGAGCAAAAACGTTTTATCAAATTAGCTTAGAGATACAATTACTAACTCAATGTCAATCAATAGAGCTACCAAATGTCACAACGTTGCAGATATAAGCAAGAAACAAGGAGTATGACGTCAGCCCTATGATAGTTTTGTTGCAAGTGTGACGTCAAGCTTTGTCAATGAGTTATTATGAAAGGAAAAGAGCACAACTTTGAACCAATCAACTTACAAATATAATCACTAGCTCAATACCAATCAAGAAGATGACAAAGTTAAAACATTCAAGGTCCAAAC
>JASDQU010425823.1:6639-16639 GCA_032191745.1 Picea mariana
AAGTGCAGACAACAACCTCTACATCAAGGTAAGTCAAGGTAATATTTTATTAATTGAAGTTTATGTTGATGATATTATTTTTGGTAGTGATGATGACAGATTAAGCCAGAAATTTAGGGAAGATGGCTCTCTCGATCTAGTTTCGGGTACAATTTCAATAACTCAATTTTGATATTAAATGGAAATGTTACACTTGAAAAAGTGACTACTTGTCATAATTCTACATTGTAAAAAATATGCATTTTAGGTCTTTCCATAAAATATTTTACATTCAATTGAATAACTTGTAAAATTTTATTTATGGTGGAGATATCCTAGTGAATATATATCAATTAAAAATACTTTGAGATGTTGTAAATTTTATTTATGGTGGAGATATCCTAGTGAATATATATCAATTAAAAATACTTTGAATCATCTCATTTCAGTATTAGGAAAATAATTTACAACAACAGTATTAGGAAAATAAGTTACAACAAAATATTGCTTGTTGTCCCAAACTATTCACTGTAAAAATTGAAGTATAATAGGTTGGTTTTTCTTTTTCAAATTGAATGGGCTAGTGATTGATTCCCAATTTTACATTTATATCACTTATATCTCTCCAAATACTCTTCATTTTTTTATTTGGATCACTTAAAATCAATGTTGTATGAAGAATATATGCTTGAAATACCACAAGGTTGTTCAAAGAATATTGTGTAGCATGATTGTAGTAGATTTTAATAGCAATGGTAAAAAATCAAATATTAATCACTCCATGTCACTATAAGAACACTCTACATCACTATAGACACATCAAGAAAACGAATTGGTGGTAACAAAATTGACTATGGTTTAAAAGAGAGACAGAAACCACTCCCACATTTCACTACCTCTATTACATTTATGAAATGAGTTACTTACAAAATGTTTCATATTTTGTTGTAAAATGTTGTTTACAAGGATGTGCAAGATCAGAGCCCATTATTAGAAGAATATGGTTGAGGGATATGCTTATGAAAAAGTGAGCACATTACTTGTGCCAGATATAGGACATTGTGGCCATTTAGCTTTAGATCGTTATTGAGGATCCT
Organism: Picea mariana; assembly: GCA_032191745.1. Classification (NCBI taxonomy): domain Eukaryota; kingdom Viridiplantae; phylum Streptophyta; class Pinopsida; order Pinales; family Pinaceae; genus Picea; species Picea mariana. Next base: position 7,716 of record JASDQU010425823.1, read on the forward strand.
TAGTTTGAAGCAGTAACACCACCACAAAATTCTCATCAATGGTAGAAACCAACACAACTGCAAAACTAACTCATTCTAATGGTGAAAACCCCTTTGGGCACCATTAGAAATTGGGATATTAGAAAATTAGGTTTTTGGTTGGCATTCCTTTGAAAAAATGATTTCATTCAGAAAATCCTTGTGGCACCATGGGGTGGGAATTCTTTCAAAACCCATATTTTTAACTAACAAGTTCTTTAAAAATAAAAGATTAAAGAAATATATATCTTGTTTTTTCTATTAGATTACTAAGAGGGGGGGTGAATCAGTAATAGACATTTTAATCCTTTTAACCACAGTATGTAAGTGTTATTTATCTTTATGATCAATATACCATTAGAATTCAACAAGTGCAGAGTAAATAAACCATAAACAAATGAAAAATCATACACAGTACACCAGTGTTTTTACGTGGAAACCCAATGCGGGAGAAAACCACCGAATTCTTTTTCTTATATGTATTTAAGAATTACATTCATTGGAAACACCAACTTCCTTTGTTCTCTAGTTGCAACTGGAAGGAGGCTTCAACCCCCTATATTTTCAGGCTACAACCTGAGGGAAGCTCCAACTCCCCAATTCTCTGGCTACCACCAAAAGTAGGCTACAACCCCCTATGTTCTCTTGCTACAACCACCTATCCTTGCCCCATCCTGCCACCCTGAAATATAAGTGTCAAATGATGAAACCATTGCCACACTGTCACTATGAGATATACCACTGTAAACATGTACCAACAACCTATAACCAACATGTTCCACTGACTTGTAACAAACATGTACATTTACCAACAAAACCCAATAGGTACATGACCTGTATATGTTTCATATCGTGTATGTACGTGCCCTATCTATATTGCAGCCTGCGTAGGTATGCGGTAAGTCTATACTTCATCCTGCGTACACCTTCAGAAAGTTAGGGTTTTCACTTTTTCTAAAACTTCAAACACTTTGCTACCTCTGTCACATCAACCTGCAACCTGTCAATGTGTCTTATCTGTAGTTTTTCCCTATGCATACACCATCTTACATATCCCATAACCAAGTGCTTATATATCTCTCTATTCATGTGCCATACATGTGTGTATAATCATGAACAAGTCAAATAACCCTCACATGGACTAGAAATCAAACCCTCATTGATATACAACCTCACACTACACCAACAACTTCACAACCACTTCACAACTACAATATCTCAACCATGCACCACAAAGTCCCTTAACCATATGCCAAGAAATACAATATGTGCCTCAACACTAACAAGATGTACCGATGATAAATATCAAATATACCAGCATTGTATTTCTGTAGATCTGGCTTATACAGTAAGTGCCATATAACAAATAACCTCTCTCAGGAAAATCCTCAAACCCCCATAACCATATCTCATGTAGACAACAATATCTAGATACACATAGAAATAAGACATACCTTTTGAAACTGTAGATAGATATGTTGTACCTGATCATTGTAGACCTTCCTAGGAGCTTGCTTTCAGACTCTAGAGACCTGGCATCTTCATATCCTCAAGTTTTCATGGATTTTCCAAACTGTACGCACCATGTTATACTTTCAGCCAACGTACGTACGTGCCCTTCTCCACTGCAGCCTACGTACACCTCAAAAACTAGGGTTTTTCAATATTTCTGCAATTCCAAAACTTTCATCATCAACCCTTCGTACTACCTCAGACTTGCATAACTTCAAATGTATCAATGAGTACCTGTAATAAAACTTACACAATAATAGATATTTAATGTGCTCAATGGGCGCTAATAGGGGACCCTTGCTCTCTTATTTATACTCTCCAAGTAGCTTCCTCTAGGGGTTACCTTCTAACCAACTTAACCCAATTTCCTTCTTTTAGGGCTAACCCACTTCTAACCACTTGTCCACTTATAACCACTTTATCCAAAAATAGTAAACTCTCCACTTCTAGTTGTGACTAATTCATTTTTAATTATTTTCTTATTGCAACAACTTAACCCATGATTAACTCCTAGTTTCACCCATTATGACTAGTCAACTTCTTCGAGGAGTTTCTAGAATAATTTGACTTCTTTGACCTTCTAGGGGCTTCTAGATAACTCAAGAGGGTTCTTCAACTTCACAAAGCCATAATTCTCTAACCGTGAGGAGTTATGTGATGTTCCACATATCACTGAAAATGGCATGACATGTGTTATTCATCTAGAATAGTCTTACCTACAAATATATGAATCTTCATACCATTATACATCAAACAAGATTAAGTCCCTTAACCATATTGTTGGGGATACTGAAATTTTCCACCGAACTTGCTTCAAGGGTTGACATCAATGACAACCAACCCAATTAATCAACAATATCCCCCTTTGGCATTGGTGGCAACACTCTGATGCAACACTGAAGTCATCTCGTTCATGCTCCCCTTGTGACCAACGCTCCCCCTGGAAACATGCCTTTGTGCTCTCTCTCCAAGAATCTAATTTTCTATCCATGCATCTGATGAATCTCCCCCCCTTTGACATAAATGGAAAAGGTAACTTCCTGTCGGGGTTGCCCCCCAAACTAAATTGTCCTTGGGGTTGCCCCTCCTGACTGAACTCTTCTTGAAACTGCTCGCCCAAAATAAATTGTCTTCTTTATGGTGCTTCATCATGAAAAGATAGGACATATAAGATAAGCATTCAATTTGGAGTAGAAATTACTCTTAGTCTTTGTAGAAGATACTCAAAATATTCCCTTGGAAGCGGTTTGGTAAAGAAATTTGCAACATGTTCTTTTGTTCTCACATATTCAACTCTGATGTTATTCTCTACAACCTATTTCCGTAGAAAGAGATACTTGATTGGAATATGCTTTGTCTTGGAGTGCATCACTGGATTCTTTGAGATACTGATGGTGCTTGTATTATCACAATATATTGGAATGGGCTCATCATACTCAACCCATATATCTGTCAGAGTTTGTTTCATCCATAGAACATGTGTACAACATGTCGTTGTTGCAATATACTATGCTTCAGTTGTAGACAATGATATTGATGATTGTTTCTTACTTTGCCAAGATACCAAACACTCACCCAAGTAGAAAGTTTCTCCACTTGTACTTCTTCAGTCATCAATACAACCTGCCGAATCCACATCTGTGTAGGCAATAAGTGATAAATTCTTTCCTTTTGGATACCATAATCCAAACTCTTTTGTACCCTTGAGATATTTGAATATCCTCTTTACTGCTAGAACATGTGATTCATTTGGTGTTGTTTGAAATCATGCCACATGTCCAACTTCTTGCATTACATCTAGTCTAGATGTTGTTACATAAAGTCAGTTGTCAATCATTGACTTTCATTTCCTCTGATATGTAGACTTTGAATCATCATCTTTGCTAACTTGTAACTGGTTTGCATAGAAGTATTTATTGGTTTGCAATCTTCCATTCCGAACCTCTTTAGCATTTCTTTGATATATTTGGTTTGAGAAATAAAAATGCCTTGGTTTCTTTGACATATCTGAAGACCCAAAAAAAAGGATAGTTCTCCAAGTAATTGCAAAGAACCAATCCGGTTCTTACGACGGACATCCATCATAAATGGAATGAATAACTGTAATCCATACTGGACAATAAATATATTGAATAAGAATATATATAATGAGATAAAATAGATAATATACGATGAATAGATGTACAATGAGAGTGCCAAATATATAGAGAACCTAAAGGCACATATAGTGACCATTCATGAAAGGATAGGACCCTTATACAATTAATAACTATTTAATATTATTATTATTATTATTATGATTATTTATGATTATTATCACTTAATATTTATATATTTTGTATGTTACATTGCCTTCCCCTTAAAAGTGCTTTGTCCTCAAAGCATGATTAGAGAAGGGCCTATCTCATGTTCTAACTCAAATTGACTTCTCATGATCTTTTGTTTTGTAATTGTGACACTTGAAGAAACAAAACGATATAATTTTCGAATTCCTGAAGTAATATGATGCATATTTTTGGAAGTGATCCATCCCAAATCTACTTTCATTGGAATTGTTTGATGATTGATTGTTCGGATAAGATTTTTTATTTTAGGCTTCCATAGAAGTTGTCGATTTTGTCTTTGTTCTTTTTCAATGTTGTAGTTTAGTTGTTGGTAAGAAGAACATTGTTTAGATTCATCTTCACCTTGTTGTTGGTCGTAACGAATCTTGTGATTTGGATGATGATAAGGCACCCAAATCTCTTCTGAATATTTTTTATTGGATCTTTTTTCAACTTTTGATGTTTCTGGTAATTCAATTGGATCAGTGTTTATTTATTTCTCTGAGTTTTGGATTTTTTGAACTAGAAGCCTCTCTATTTCAACTGATTTAGTCATTGTTTCTTTGTGATCTAACTCTTCTTGTAAAGACTTCTTATCATGCTTTAGCTTTCTAATTTGGGTAAGTAATTCTTGATTATGTCGCCTTAAACGTAAAATTTCTTCCTTATTTCCTGACTTGTCGTCCTCATTTTTTTATTCCAATTTTTTCATTATTTCGTTCTTTAAACTTTTAATTTGTGCAAGCAATTGTTGATTAACGATTCTCAAGCAAGAGATTCCTTCGTCTTTTTTGGATAATTTCTTCTCATTCCTTAACTTCTTGATTTGTTCAACCAAGCTTTGATTATGGTTCTTTAAACGACAATTATCTTCATCTTTCTCTGTTAATTTCTTAATGAGATCGTGATTAGCTTGTTCTGACTTCTGATCCCTTTGCTTCTTATATTTTGAATCATTTATTTGTACCAATAAATTTTGGTTATGATTTTTTAAGTAAGAAATGTGTTTTTCTTTTTCTAGTAATTTTCCCTCAATGTTTTGTTTTTGTCTCTCTTTTTGGTTTTTTTAACATTTGCTCCAACCCAACTTGAAATTGTAAATTTATGTTGTGTTGTTGATAATGAATTAATTGGTTCTCTAATTCTTTTATTTTCACTTCCCAGTGTGTCACCTTGATTTTCTACTAAAGTAAAAAGATTTTTACAATATGGACAAGGGAGAGTTCCATTCATAAGGCCCCTTTTCATACTCTTCTTCTTTTGAGCAATAGGGACATTTTGCCAAAATTGTTTTCTTTGTAGATGTCATAGTTCACTTCTTATTTTTTTAATAAATGATAAATATATGAATTTCAAGAACCACTTTAAAACAATACACTTTTCACTTTCCCTTTTTTAAATCCTTTAACTTTCAAATATATTATTTTATTTTTTATATTTTTTTCTCTGTCAAGTGCCCCTCACTTTCCTACATCCACTTCACTTTTAAAAATATAATAATCCTTCAAACTTTTTATTTATTTATTTACATAATTTATGATGGTATTTTTTATAAATTATTATAAAACATTTCCTCCTTGTCTTTTTGTGGATATCTCTAACTCCACAACATTTGATGTGATACCCTCTCTTCTTACTTCTCCTGTATGAATATCATTTACACAAGTTAATTAGGCACATTATTATTTTGCTAAAATATCTTTTGACTTTTATTGAATTAATATTACTCCAAAAGACTTAGGCATTGACTTTTTATTTTGGCTTCAACCCCACCATGTGTATATAGAAAGTTGTAAAAATTTACCACTATAAATTTTTTTTTTATATGGTATGGAAATACCATGGGCCAATGGTTTACCAAAACCATGGGCTTGTAAACCACCAACAGTAAAATCAGGATTTACTCTTCCTTCTTTTTTGGAACTTTTTCTTTTAAACTATCTTTTCTTTTCTTTTTTTTTTCTTTCTTTCTTTCTTTTTTCTTCTCCCTTTTTTTTTCCTTTATTGTTTTTCCTTGTTCTTGATATCTTGTAATAACTTATAATTTCTTTCAACTGAAAGATTATTTCTTCAATGGTAATTTTTTATGATGATTTTTTTTTAATGGAAAAATTTCCTCACATGGTCAAAGACTTGGATAAAAGAGAAACTCTGATTTTTTTTGTGTATGAGGCGACAATCTTAAATGGCCAATGGCCAGGATCAACAACAAAGCTCTGATACCAATGCAAAGAACCAATCTGGTTCTTACGACAGACATCCATCATAAATGGAATGAATAATTGCAATCCATACTGGACAATAAATATATTGAATAAGAATATATATAATAAGATAAAATGGATAATATACAATGAATAGATGTACAATGAGAGTACCAAATATATAGAGAACCTAAAGGCACATATGGTGACCATCCATGAAAGTATGTGTCCCTTATACAATTAATAACTATTTATTATTATTATTATTATTTGTGATTATTATCACTTAATATTTATATATTTTGTATGTTACAGTAATGACATTTCAAATTCATTATGCATATCCTTTGAAAAAATTTGTCTCAACTTGTCATCATCACTTCCAAAAATAATATCATCAGCATAAACTTCAATTAATAAAATACTATCTTGAGTTACCTTGATGTAGAAGTTGTTGTTTGCATTTCCTTTTATGAAACCTTGTTGTTGTAGATATTTATCAAGTCTAGAATACCATGCTTTGGGGGCTTGTTTTAGACCATACAAGGCCTTCTTCAACCTGAAAACATAATCTTCATTCTCTGACAATTAAAAACCTTCTAGTTTCTCAATGTAGACTTCTTCTTCTAGTTCCACATTTAGAAAGCTTGATTTCACGTCCATTTGATACACTTTAATATTCTTGGAGCATGCATAAGCTAGGAACAATCTGATTGCTTTCATTTTGTTAATTGAGGCAAACATCTCTTCAAAGTTGATACCCTCAACCTGTGTGTATTCTTTACATACCAATCTAGCTTTGGTCTTGGTAACCTATCCATCTTCATTCAATTTGTTTCTGAAGACCCAATTTGTGTTGATCACATTCTTGTACCTTGGTCTTGGAATCAACTCCCAAGTGTCATTATTCTCTATCTAATCCAACTCTTCATCCATGGTTTTTATCCATAATTCATCCTTGTCAGCTTATTCAAAACTGGATGGTTCAATCGAAGATAAGAGTGATAGGTGCAATTGTTCTAGTGAACGAATTCTTCTTCTAGTCTCAAATTATGCATCTTTGTTCCTGATAATCTGATCTTATGGATGATTCTTTTGTAGTCTTTGGAGTTACATGTTGTTCTTTCTCTTCTACTTCTAACTAATCTTCTTCTTCTTCCCCTTCTGCTACTTCTTCATCCTTTACTTCTTCTTCGTGAACATGTTCCACTGAATCCTTTTCTTCTTCTTTTATTTTCCTTCCACCTGTTTCATCAACCGTCACATTGATGCTTTCCACAACTTTTTTGAGCCTTAGATTGAAACATTTGTATGCTTTCCTTGTACTCGAGTACCCAACAAGTATGCCTTTGTCCACACGAGAATCAAACTTTCCCATTTTGTCATCTTCTCTTTTGATGTAGCATTTGCTTCCAAAAACACTGAAGTGCTTCACATTCGCTAGTATTCCTTTCCATAGCTCATAGGGAGTCTTATCATTGTTGTTTCTGAGCATTACTCTTTTTCGAATATGAACTTTTGTATGCACCGATGCATTGCATGTGCCCAAAATACATTGGTCAACTTGGAAACCATTAACATAGTTCGAGCCATTTCCTGTACTGTAATGTTCTTTCATTTGACAACTCCAATCTGTTGAGGTGTCCTAGCAACGGAGAATTTCCTTTTTATTCCATGCTTGCTGCAAAAATCCATAAATTCCTTTGAATTCAACTCTCCTCCATTATCATATCTCAGATATTTGATTTTTTAATCCATTTCATTTTCAACCATTTCCTTGTATACCTTGAAGTTCTTGAACTCTTATAACTTATTCCTGAGAAAACAAACTGTAGTCATCCCTGTATAATCATCAACAAATAACATAAAATATTGCTCACCTTTTAAACCCTTTGTTCTAGTTGTTCCAACTAGATCGGTATGTACAATCTCGAGTGGTCTTGTTGTGGAGTATTCCTTTGATTTGAATTTGGTCTTTTTTTGCTTTCCTTGTTGACAATGCTTGCATAAGGTGTTGGTTGGCTTCGTGATCTAGGGCATTTCTTTGACTCCTTCCTTTTTGTTGATTTTGACAAGGTTGTCAAATTTATGTGAACCATTCTTTTGTGCCATAGACAAACTTAATCTTCCTTTCCTAGACAACACTTTTCATTTCCAATTTCACTTAATACATATATGTTGCTTGAAGTTCTTATAGTTGTTGCAACCAATCTACCTAAACGTGCCTTTCTTATCTCACACTACTGCAAATCAAACACACTTTTGTGACCTTGGTCACACATTTGACTTACACATAGAAGATTATGTTTCATATCTTCCACTAGTAGAACATTTTCTTCCTTGGTATCCTTCTTTCCAATTATGAGTGTGCCTCTTCCAATGATTATAGCTGAGTCATCATTTCCAAAGGAGACCGATCCATATCTTTCCTTTCTCAAGGTTAGAAACGTGTCCTCATCACTTGTCATGTGCTTTAAGCAACCATTGTCAACGTACCAACCATGTTTCTTGTATTTATCTTATAGAGAGAGTGTGCATTCTTCATTGTTATACTAATTCTTGTTTCTTATCCATATTCTTTGTCGAGGTTCATGTCTGTGACTATTGTTATTCTATTTTGTTTCTCTAGGAGGAACTCTCATTTTACAATCTTTGGTTGTTAAGAACCAAATATCAATATAACATAGAAAAACCTCAGAATAAGTACTCAATGCCTTGAAATAGAGAGAATTTCAGATAATAAGCCTCTTCGAGGGGGCAACCTCCTTTTACCCCACATAAATGTTCAAGTACAAGATGATTCCAAATGAAAATGTCTCCTTGGTATATATAGGAGACTAGGAGGTATAATTACAACTAATGGAAT
>JASDQU010425825.1:0-10055 GCA_032191745.1 Picea mariana
TCTATTTCTTCTGTTTTGAGAAAATTTTCAAATGAAATGTCAACAATAGGTTTGTCTACGCCTCCATGCATATCAAAAAAAACATTATTACATTATTGGACATCTTCAAATATGACAACCATATTATGTGTATTAAGGCTATCCTCTTGTTCATCAAACAATTCTGGTTTGGTTTTATTAACCTTCTGGAAATTTGCTTGAGGACTTCCATTTTGACTTTCAAATGAATGAATGGAAATAAGTTCTTGCCCATAATATTCTTGCAAATGTGAAAAGATAACAACATGCACTATTTCACAGTCTAGAGTTCTCATGGATGCATTTTCAAAACCATTATTTTCAAATGAATCAAATAAAACCACTGCCTCTTCATTATCTTTCTGCATTTCTGATTGAAAAATGGCATACGTTGTTTTGTTGCTTTTCTGAAACTCTATGTAATTTGTTTGTTCACTACTTGAAGTCTCCATAGATGTAGTTTCAGAACCATCATCCATGTCTAGGCCACTTATAATTTGAACAACCACATCATTCACAAGGGAAGAAAAACAACTTTGAAACATTTTGTCTTTCTGAATATCTTTATCAAGTTCAAGAGAACGAAAATGAATTTTAACAATAGTTTCTTGATTAGATTCATCTTCAGCCAAAGGGGGGGCTACTATTTGTTGTTGGGATGAATATTCATAAAGAGCTTCTATGATTTCATCATTCATACACTCTTTATCACCAAAAACATTTTCAAGGTACTTAATGAAATGTTCACAAAATTCACAAAAATATTCAAACACCAAGAATGAAGGATTAGATTCTCCATAATTCTTAAAGAATGTTATGTGGAAATCCTTAAGAGAGTATAAGCTTCCTGGTTTTAAACCTTCATACCATAATCTTTCTTTCCCCTCTAAAGTAGCCATAAAAATTTTCATCAAACAATCCTCATGAAATTCAACCCCCAAATTACATATGTGCATGTGAAATCTAATCAAGTGCAAGGCAACATCATTTCCTTTCCCATCTTCGAATTTAGGCAAATATTTTTTCCAATCTATGTGAGGAATACGATTTGGAAAGCTAGGAATATGAGAGTGATTCATTGGAGCATACCTTGCAGATATTGAACTCATCTTCGGATAGTGGAGTCGCCAATGATGTTTTGGAAGCTGGATTCTGCATGGAGAGTGGAGTCACCAGTTAAAATTAAAATTTTTGGATTCTTCTACCAGTGGAATCACCTTAAAATTGATTTTTTGATGTGTGGAGTCGCCATAGCAGAAATACATCCAATATGTGCTGAAGTGTATGCTACTCTCATACCTTAGAACTCAACCATGTCGTTCTTTCCCAAGGATTTTTTTTCAATTTCGTCCCCGACAATGGCGCTAGAATGTTAGCACTCTTTAAATTTTGTCTGGATGATAGACAAATGATAGAGGTAATTGTTTCAACCTACTTTAGAGATGGGAACTATCCTTCTCAACTCAAAGAGGGCTCTCTCGTGTCACTTGATATATCTTTGGCAATCAATGGCTAGATTCATATTGTTTTGGGGGTTTTTATAAAGTTTTCTAGCAAATAAGGGGAGGGACTCTTAGGGCTATGGAGTCGAAATTCTGAAACTGAAGGAAAACAATGACTAGCGAGTAGAACTCTCCAGAGGATAAAGGCTAAATGAGGCAATGAATCTGAGTTGTTAATTGAGTTTAAGCAGGGTGTAAGAAGAAAGAGAAAACAAATAACTACATCAGAGAATTACTGAAATGAATTTTGAATTAGTTAAGAGGAAATTCACACAGTTTAAATTTCTTAAGCCGAGAGTATCACAAGATGAATTCCGAGCTTTTAACTATCCAATTTAAATAGAAGACAATGCAAATGGAAATAAAGAACACGAGAAATACATATGATGAGAGAAGACAACACTCATATCACCAACATTAAAATCTTTTCATAGAGACTTCAAAGGCTTCTACATATGTATTCAATTCAGCTCCAGAAAATTACAATAGAGTTTAGAAACAACAAAAAGGTGCCTTTGCAATTCTACCAACATTAATTCATTTGGAACCTCTAACACTTATACAATTCGAGTTCCTTCAATGTGCAACCGATTACAATAACTGAAATGAAACGTTTCAACTTCTTCCCCAAAATAGAAACAATTACAAATAGAACATGACACCGTTTAACTCATCTCTTATTTTTCAAGAGAAAAAATGGGCTTCAAAATGCCACCTGTAATTATCAAACCATAACAACTGTGTAAAATCTGAGAATGGTTTTTGTAGATAAGCTTGTTCTAAAGAAAAACCTCTCTCAGTTTCTTGAAATTCATCTCCAACTGGCCGAAATATGTGTCACAAAAACATGTCTCGAACATAAAATCATAACAGAAAAATATGGCTCTAATATTCCCTCGAATCTCCCAATCTGTGACACCTGTATGAAAAATGAATGAGGTTAATGTTCTAGGGTCTGTGCTTGACAATAAACTCCTTTGGATTTTGAAAATATATTCCGGTTCATCCGGAAATCATCCTGTAAGTCTCAACTGCTGCATAAACTAACTGCCACATCCTCTTTTAAATGTCACTTGTGCTTTTTCCAAATCTAATTTTATTTATCCATATTTTCCTTGAATATTTGGGAATAATATATTTGAATAAAAATAATTCCCAAATATTTTTTATCCTTTAAAATTAAATTTCCATAATTTAATTCATGCCCATGGTTTTGAAAAACCATTTATTGCTTGATTTTTGTGTCTTGTTTTACCCCATTTACCATTTCACTATAAAAACATTTACTGTTATCATTTCACTATGAAAAAAATTTAATGTGTCGTGTTTTTTCCAATTTACCGTTTCACTGTGAAAACCATTTACTGGTTTCTTTCCCATGGTTTTGAAAACCATGTCTTGTTTACCATCTTTGGTAAAATACTTTTGATCTTCTTCTTTTACTTCTGTAAAACATTTGGATAAAGAATTATTCAAGTCTTCCTTTCATGTTCATCTTCCCATTTAATTCTTTTTCATGGAACTAAACATTAATCTTTTTAATTTGTAAAACTTAAATTTTACCTTTTCACTGTGAGGAAGAATCTCATTTATTGGAAATTCCATAATTATTATTGAAATGCATTCCTAGAAAATATGCCGCACATAAACTATATGATAAATGGTTGCATTTATTATATGGGGCTTGGGCTGGAGTGGTTTACTCTACACCACTTTTTCCTCTGATATTCACCACGTAAAACAGTCTCCCCAACCAAAAACCACAGTTTATATATCGGTCCGCCTTCACATAATTAACCTCCGTGTTAATTCTATGCCCGATATGTATGTGTGCCATCCATCCACTCTTTGACTTTTCCATATTATAAATCGAGATTCGTTCCCATCATTTGACGTGAAGCCATAAATTAAATATTGCATCAAATATTAATATAAATATTTGAATAAAAATATTTATATTAATAATAATAAACCCTTTTTCTATTTTCTAAGGACTTTGGGCATATGAGGTTTAACACATGACTTTGTGGATAGGATAAGGGTGCTTAATAAAAGGAATATTTTCTTATTTTCAACAGGAATATGAAAATAAGGGTAAAAATGAATGAAGTGATGGAACTATTAAGGTTAGGTATACGTTTGGGATATTTGCCAAATTTTTGACTCATGGAGAACATGACTATTTTGGATGATCAGTTGAGTGAAGGATTTAGGTGATGGGAGCTTGACGGAGCTGGTGAAAAAGTTTTAAAATCTGAGAGGAAAGATAACACAAGGACAAGATGCTTTGGAAAAATTAATGCAAATTAGCAGGTGATAATAGGATAAACTCAAGTATAGGATAAATACAAGAAGGTTGTTGATAGAAAATAATGTTGAAGGGACTTAGGATTCTGCATAAAGCACCATTGATGAGGTAATATCAGAGAAGGTGTTGGTAGTTAGAACAAGTGTAAAAGTGTTCATGCCTATGTGGCATAAGGTTTGAAAGGGATTCAATGATAATCCCTTCTTGAATATTTTATTATTTTAATGATATGAAAATGATTTTGAATGGATATAGTATGTCATTGATACTCGAGCATGGTAAGATTCAGGAAGAAGAACCTGAATGATGAGAGGTATGAACCCCTGACAACCAAGGATGAATAAGATCAATGCAAGAAAATTCATGAACCAATAGTGGCATGGGTACATTAACCAACCAAGAGTGATTGGGAACAAAAATGCTCATAAGAAAAACATTGAATCAATGCATTGAGAAAATACATGTTTGCATTAGAGGGAAGGTAATGGATTGCCTAGTAGGGAAGGAGAACCTTCAAATATTCTACCATAATTGTAACGCTGGTAAAAAGATGAGTTGGGTGGCCATGAACGTTGGCACCCTGGTTACTAAAGAAGGAAGAATGTTTGGATGTCTTCATTTGAAATTTTGATTTCATATTATATTACATTGGTTTGAGGACTATGATCAATTTAAAGCAGGAGACACAATCCTGCTATGATAATGAATGTGAAAAAAAAAAGAAATCCATATTGCGAGAGGTTGGTTGCACTCCAACGCACCATAGAAGAGTACCTAATAGAGAATATGGAAATCAGAAAATCAATGCAAGGTTGCATTGTGAGTGACTATGACCATGAACATTGGCACACTAGTTAAGTTCTTATGATGAAATGATTTCAGATAGAAGAGTTTGGTATGTTGAAATAATGCATGAGTAAGGAATGGTAATTTCCTTTTTTTATATATATTTTATATCATTGAATAGATGAATGTGATGCAGTTGTTAGAATGCATAAATTAAGAATTGTTTGTGATGCCATTGTAAATTTTCAATGAGAATATATGTGCATGAGAAACTAATAGTTTGTTGGGCTGTGTAAAGATTGAATTGTAGGAAGGGGATTCTTGGAAATGGAAATATTGTAAGCCCATGGGGAAGACCAATGGATTTTGGTTGTAAAGAACCAAATTTTTATGAGAAGGAAATCTCATGCTTGTGAACTCTAGTTCCAATATGGAACAAATCTGAAAATGAAATGATATTGTGAATTTGAAAATATGTGGGTAACGGATTTGGGAAGAATTTTTGAATGAAAATTAATGAAAATATTGTATGCATGTGAATAGAGGTGAGATGAAAATATTTGTCCAGGGAGGACAGATGATGGCTGTCAAGTAAGAAAGCATGGAAGAGGGATATTGTTGCGACAAAAGAACTTTGTGATAAGCCATGATTATCATAAATAATGTTGTGTTTTGGTAACATGCGCCAAAGGGATGATTTCAACAGAGAAAGATAGAGGGATGCCACAATAGAGAAAGCTTGGGGTACGTTTCAACTGTAAGACTCAACAGAGTCTCTGAAATTCTTCTTTTGCAAGAAATATTGGGTAGGAAAGATGGATCGCCCAAGGGACTATATAGTAGAGAAGGGGATTCCTGAGCTTGAGCCCAAAAGGCGAGTGACTACAAGGAATGGGAGACTTTGATAGCTCATGTGTGACACTCAGTGAGGTATCTGAAAATTTTGTTATCTAATGATCAGAATCACACACACAATGGTTATGAAAAGGAAAAAAGTGAGTCAAGTAAACCTGATAGCCATATGGATGCAAATCCATGAACTACACAGATAAATACTTTGTTTATATGTGAAAATTTTCCCCTTGAATTATGAACAACAATAAAATTTTCTTGCATGAAATTGAACCTAATATACTTGAGGTTTGGAATTATTATAGGCATATTCTAAATGGAAAGAGTTTGGGAAAGGACCATATCAAGAAGAAGAAAACATTGTTGAAGTAGTTGAAATTTAATGGCATGGCATATGCTATTGAAAAGAACACTGAGGACAATGTTCCTTTAAGGGGGAGGGGATTGTAAGACCCCTCTTTCCCCAACATGTAATTAATCATGTTTAATGATTTCCATGAAATGGCATGCTTACAATATAAATGTGCTATTGTGTAATTACAACTGCCAACAACTGATTGTGAGGGTGAAGCCTTGAGTACTGACCATGATACCACTAGAGGAAAAAGTGAGGGAACCTAGTGAGGGGTTCATCATGCTAAGATGATCAAATCCTCCTTATTGAAATATTTGATTTGGAATAATAAACCTTAACTTGATCCCAAGGAAAAATTTAGTTAATGAGAAAAGGACTAGTGGTTGAGCAACCAACCAAACCAATGAATGTAAACATGGAAGGCTTGGATGAGACAGCAGGAAGCTGTCAGCCAAAGGTACTCAGCATACCATTCCACAACCTCGAAGTTGACCCGAGTTCCTTCTGACAGAAGGAAAAGGACAGGTTGAGAACTTTCCATCTTTCATGTAGGAGACGCAAGAGGATATAGGAAAAAAGGAATATGCACAAGAGAAGAACTGGAAGGGGATTAGAGGGAGTCTTAGAGCAAGAAACTAGTTGTGGGACTGGTCTAAGAACCCAAGAACCCATCATGAAATGACAGGTGGTGAACTTGATGTTGGAATGCATCTGATAAACCTCGAAGAGGCCTGAGTTAGGAGATGTGAGTGTAGAGATTTCCCTGTTCGTATCATGGCTTGGCATGGGGGTGGTATGTTGTCAAAGTTACATAGCATGCAAATCCTATGGTTGGGTCAAAAGGGAGGCACCCACAGTTAGTCGACATTGAAAAATTCTGTATCATATAAGTGTTTGATTGGTGTTGTTGATTCTGTACATGATATGTATATATGTATGCATGCATGGATGTTTGATTTAAATGAAAATAATTTATTCTCAATGACTTGAATGCATGTGAATTTTGTATGAGTTGCGATAGTTTTTACTGAACCCGATAAATCGTGAGAATGGATGAAGTGGATGGTTTGCATTTGCTAAAGACCTTTTTTTCTTGTGTGGAAAGCTTGCAATATATGCAAGAGAATTCATCTTTCACCTTGAATAACATATGATAGTTGCAGAGTGATTATGAGCTTGTAGGACGGGACCAGATCCTATAGAATTCAAAGAAATGGCTAAGTCCCTAAATCGACGATTTATATTATCGTAAAACCCTGTTTTAACCCAAGGAATATTGCAATCGTCAACCTGACCGATCAAGAGATCTCAACCATTTGATGGAAATATGTATCGTCAAAGATATCCAAGAGTCAAGGCSAGTACAAGGCTCGATGACACTAGAAACCATAGTGCAAATGATAACTATTCATTTGATTGATGGTGTTTTGGAAGAGATATTAGTCGTCAATGCAACATATGTCGTCATCAGTGATATATGATGGAGAGTGGATTTTGTTTTGTGAGTGTCAACGATATTGTAGTAAATGGGTCAATGACAACTGTCTATCTGTGACCCTTTTCGAACAAAACCCTCCATCGTTGATCTAGGAAATCCTTACTTATAAGGAAAATGAAATCCTTACTTATAAGGAAAAGGAAATTTTAATGTCATTATGACATCGGGATGACGTGTATTTCCATATTGGCAACCCATGTGTCCAAGGGATGACAGATGTCATGCAGGGATAGGCTGGTAGAGTGAAAGTGGGTCCCCTTTTGACGAGGAGGTCCTTGGGACCCTTGTTTAATTACAACCATTAAATCTAAAGGATATTATATATGAACCATTTATTGGTCAGAGAACCGTGGTGTAATCTAGGTCATTGATGATGGCATGTCGTCATCAAAGGTGTAAGGTGGGTGAATCGGGAGGAGCCCAAAACATTGATGACACAGGCATCAATGATACGACGAGATCCATCAATTTGTTGTTGGGTGAGAGGATCTCCGTTGTTGATTTTTTTGGGACTCGTTCAAAAGAGGAGTGAGGAGATTGATGTCACAATGATGTAAAGGTGCCAACTTGGCCCAATGGGTAACACTTGTCGAGTTATTACTCGCAAAAAGGATTTAGCGCAGAACCTGTGTGTTAGTTGTCTAGGGGAACATTTGTGCTAATCCTATCCATTGATCCATAGGACGAGAAATCTTAACCATTCTTCGGAGGGGTACCATTCCTAGTGTCCCTGAGAGGATGCACTCTAAAGGGAGGAGTTACGAGAAAGAATCAAGGCTGTATATTTGGTCGGAGAATGATCATAACTGTCTGATTTTAGGTGGATAGACATGTAAAGGAGGCACTCCTAGGGAATATCCAGATCATCCATCGGGAGTGGGTGCGATGTGATAAATGCAGAGCACGTAAGGAGGTGATATCATCCTACCACTACACAGTATACAAGTGTCAGCACCTGGATGGAAAATCCATGTGCTCGGTGATGACATGTATCCTACGTGAACCCACAAGGAAGAACCACGTGTCAAGTGGAGAAGAGCACCACGTGTTAGGGTGATTCAATAGTTTTAGAGAGTGGTTTGTGATGTGGTAGGATGCCACGTGTCATGCTAGATGGAAGGTACACGGTGGCACTATGGCTAATGTAGAAGATGTGTGGAGACTCTCTCATTTCATCAAAGTGGTACTGTTGGAGTGTCCCGAGGGAGAATAGACCCTGAATGGACGAACTCCTATAGGGCATCTGAGTCGTTGATCTACGAAAGAGGAAAAGACTTTGAGGGGAAACTAGGGCCATTGGATTTGAAGATTGGAGAGTGTTCAGAGTAGGCTATTAAGAGTCCCTAGTATGGGAGAAATCTGAATGGAGGGACTTCGAGGTAGAATGAGGAGTGTAGATCTGGGAATAGCAAGGTTTAATATCAGTCGTGGAGTTTAGTGGGAGAGAAGAAAAGGTGGAGTTAACCATCGCACAAGTGGAAAATTTGAAGAGGTTGAGACCGTTGATTGTGAATTTCTCAGAATTGTTAGATTTGTTTGGGAGAAGAAACCTGAGTCCAACGTTAGCCCATGTGTCTTGGAAAGGGAAATGTCACATGTCAAATGAATATCATGCCACATGTTCTAGTGGACTTGGAATTTATATAGAAATCCGTAGGGATGTGTCTTCCATGTGTCGCTCTTGGTGGCAGGTCATGGTGGTGCCACATGTTAGTGGTTCCAATCCAGGAAAGTGGCACTGACTGTCAAATAGATCAAGGCTTCGAATGATCCAAGACCATTGTGTTTCCTACTTTGAGGACAATTCAATTAGCTGAGGGGGAGGGCATCAGAGTGCTCTGGTCATAGTATCTCGTAGGAATGAACTCCGATGGAATGACCTTAAGAAAAGTTGAGGACCACCAATCATGACCATCGATCGGAGTGGGAAGTCGATTCTGAGAATATGAGGAGCTACGTGGAAGACACCACATCAGATAGCATTGGTGATGGTAAAACACATGGATGCCATGTGGCAACGAGGTGGATTGTGGTCAGCAAAATCCCGAAACCTTTGAGAGACTCTAAATTTTGATCCTGAGCATGGTGACAGTCGTTGGAAAGATCTTGACGAGAAGAAGATGATGGTATTCTCGAGAAGAGGTTTTGAGATGATTGAGGAAAAGAGAAATTTTAATACCCCATCCCTTAAAAAGTTACTTAGGGTGTTGGGTGTCTTACACCCAGGAGTCTAAAAGTTACTTTCATTGATGTTGACTTAACCCATCCAATGAACCCCACTCAATCTACTTCACTTCATCTCGGTATGCTACTCTTCAGCCTGGTATGAAAGTAACACCCAAAATATATTATTCATAATATTCATAAGTCAATTTCAGTAACCAATACTTCAAAATTTTGGAATTTGATCTCCAAATCTATGGGTTGTTGGACTTTATTACATTTAGAGTAGCAAGATGTATATAGATTTTGGGTAGTTCTAATGGTCAAGAATGTATGTTACTTAGACTTTTTTGATAAGAGGTTGCATTGTTATCTTGGTATACAAATGTTAAATACAATCCTTGATCCGGATTATTTTCGGCACAAAATGAGAGCGGAGATATAATAAAGAAATGCACAGAGATATCGCGTATATCCAATAATATAACAGAAATATATCAGAGATGCAACCATAAACACAGAGATACAGTAATACACGATTTCTATTAATGAAATAAATGTACAGAGACTGTA
>JASDQU010425855.1:0-10162 GCA_032191745.1 Picea mariana
TGTCCCTACGCATTTCTTCACCTTCATCAAGAGTCCAAGTAGGATTTTCTGGAGGCTTATTTGGTGTAGAAGTTCCCTTTTTGGGTGGCATGTTGGGCAAGTATCACTTTTGAACCTTGATTTTGAGGTGGTTCTTCTAGACAATATTTCTTCTATTGTATCTCCCAAGTTTCGGCCCTGTTGGGTATGAAAATTTATTTTATGTAGTTCTCTGATATTTCTTCTCTACAATTCCACAGGTCTGATCAAAATTGGATGTGCCAAGTGGAATTTACTGTAACTTCCCCACAACTTGCCGATTTTTGGCCTTTCTAGGAGATCTCACTTGTATAGCATGCCCCACACAAAATAATCAATATAAAATTCTGAAACTTGCACCAGAAATACTACAGACTGTACACAATCCAATGAAGCCAGCCCCACTCAATTTGGATACTCTAGGAAGAAATTATGATTGTTTTACCTAGAACACCTTCTTGAGACTATTCAATAGTACTAGTCAGATACCCTATCTTACACAAGGTGTATCTAAAAATTTAAGATGACCTAGAAGCTGAAATTTTTACCATAGATACCTTACTAATTTCTGTAAATATACTCTAGATTTTAGGGTTTGAAACATTACAGAAATTTTTTTATAGCAAAAATTCCGCAATGACTCAGTTCAGGATGATTCCATGACCCTATCTTGTACAGGCTGTATCTCTGAAATTATAAGGCCTCAAGAGCTGAATTTTGAACCCAACGTACCTTGATATGTATACTAAATATATTCCAAGCCGTTCCTTCTCAAAATTTGTACAAAAAAAGTTATAGCGAAAATGCCAAAGTGTCTTAGATATAGCAGCGAAACCCCAAGACCTTGAGCTCTGATACCATATGTTAAGAACCAAATATCAATATAGAATAGAAAAACCTCAAAAAAGTACTCAACGCCTTGAAAAAGAGATAATTTCAGATAATAATCCTCTTCGAGGGGGCAACCTCCTTTTACCCCACTTAAATGTTCAAGTACAAGATGATTTAAAATGAAAATGTCTCCTTGGTATATATAGGAGATTAGGAGGTATAATTACAACTAATGGCATAAAGCCGACATAATTAAAATAAAATTACTAATATAATATGCCCCAATTAAGGGGTAATGAGCCAATATTAGGGCTTAACATAGACCTTTGAGGTCTAAGCAGTTGAATCTCAAGGAGATAGAGTTGCAGAACACTTTGGAGGAAGACTTGTGCAAGGATTGCACCAGGCCAACACTTAGACGAAGTGTTAAAGACAACCAGTTGAAGGCCAGGTGAGCACAAGGAGTGTGCAGGGAAGCTAACTGTTTCAAGTTTGTAAGTTCAGGAGGAATAGTACCTTTGCGTACATGGTTCTTGTAGAAATAAGAAGAAGGCCGAGACACTTCGAGGTCCAAGCCACATACAATCTTAGGATAGGTAGCGTGAAGTTTCACATAGAGCGCAAGTGTGCACAGGGTCGAGGTAAATTTTATTGAAAAAATCTCAGGAGGGAAAGCGGAAGTCGATACCCAAGAGTCGGGCTCGCAGGAGGAAAATCGAAGGCCAATACCTTTGAAATGTTGGAAATCATCCAAGTCAGGAAGAAATTCAAAGCTGAGGAGGAGGAGCGTTGGCAACCATTAGATCAACTGCAAAGGAGGGAATCTGGACCGTTGAACCTCATGTCTAGGCACACAGGAGAGCACGTAAGAGAAATAGATCTGAGCCGTCAGATCTAGAAGCACGTGGACCAACAGTCGTTGGATCCAGACGAAGTGCAAGAGGCTTAGTCCTTTAGAGTGCACAGGAGGAGAGCCGAATTACGAAGTCGCAAAGTCCCAAAATCATTGGGACTGTCCATCGTCAGAAGGAAGGTGGTAGCCGATCGATTTTTCGCTAACCCGCAGGGGGGAAAGTCAAAGGGAAAATTTGTGAAAATTCACGAAACGCGAACTCGCGAAAAGATCCTAGCTGTTGATCAAGGAGAGATCTGGACTGTTGATTATCCAGGAAGAATTTTAGAATTTTTGGATATCGAGGATTGAGAGCAAGGAGATTAGCGATCTTCCGACCTCACGAAACCTGAAGTCCCGATACAAGAAGGAATAGATCTGAGTCGTCAAATCGTGAGAGAGATGTGACTGTTGATTTGGCACTCTGAATTATCAGAGTTTTAGGAGTCGGGAGAACAGAGGTAAATCACACTGGGAGTTCCTGATACATGAAATCCCAACGTGCTCATAATCTAGGCCCCAATTCATGGCAAATGGTCACATGAGCGGAGATAAGGAAAGGAGATAACATCTGTTAAGCCCTTTTCAAAGTTTCGAGAGTCGAGGAGTCAGGGTTGGCTCATATGTAGAAGTCCCAAATTCATGACGTGCCTTTGTTTCGGCCTATGGTCATAGCCCGTGGTCACGTGGAGTGGAGGCTTGTGTCTAGTGCATGTTTGCACAGGCAGAGCGTAGAAAAGGACCTGTGGTTTTATATGCATTGAAGGTTTCAGTGGGAAGTAAAGAGTCATTTTGGCTCAAGGGAATAGAAAGATCTAAAGACCGGGAGGTCAGCGGACCCTAGTGAGGTGGGGGTGTTGCGTCACCTCCCCAACAAAAGATGACAGACATCCATGGGAATTGTGTCACATAAAATCTTATCTCTATAACCCCTTATATTAAATTCAACTAAACATTGTTTAGTCACTGTTACCTGATATATTTTTTGCAACCACGAAACTTTATACGGGATTGGATGTGCAACTGTCTCCAATTCCAGCTTCTCCACCATCTCTATGGACATTAAGTTATCCGTGTTTCCACTTTCAACTATCACCTTGTATACCCTATCTTTGGTTTTGCAAGTAGTCCTAAACAAACTGTCCCTCTGGACTGGATTCTCCATCTCTTTCTCTGGCTTCAAGAGAATCTTCCTCGTCATCAAGGATCTTCCACCTTTTGCATCTTCTGCTTCAAAATTTCTCCTCTGCGCTTCTGAAATGTGAGCTTCACCTCCTCCATCCCTTTTTCTATTGATACATTCCCAAGACTTATGTCCTATATTCCCACATACAAAACACTTTACTTCACCTCCTCTTCCTCTTGCTTGAGGAAAAGTGTTCCTATCGACATATTGTCTTCCTTGTGAACTTCCTCCCCTTTCTGGGTGGTTATGAGGTTTCTTCTCTTCATCCTTGGGCTTCTGTACTCTATCCTGGGAAATTTCTTTGCCTCTGCTCTGACTTCTACCTCTGCCCCTTTGACCTTAATTTCAGGCCAATTTCTCTTCTGCCTTCAGAGCAACCTGATAATCATCTTCCACATTTTTAATTGTCACCATGCTCATCTTGTCCTGAACCTCATATCTCAGTCCATTCATATATATGGTGACCTTTTCATCATCACTCTCATGATGACTAGCTCTGATGTTAAGTCTGTAGAATTCCTCAGTGTATTCCTTCACTATCATCCCTTTCTGTCTCAAATTTTGCATTCTTCGAAACAGATTGATTTGATAATTTCTGGGTATGAACTTGGATTTCATCTTTGCTACCATTCTATCCTAGCTTTTAATTCTTTGTTTTCCCTTACAACACCTATCAGCCTACAGCTCATCCCACCAGCGTGATGCATGTCCTTTCAGACAAGTGACAACGTGCTTAACTTTCTTATCTTCTTCAACATCCTAATAGTCGAAGTATTTATCTAGAGATGTAAACCAATCTAGTAGCTCCTCAATGTCCAAGTTGCGTTCATACATTGAGATGTCCTATTTTTCTTGGGCACCTATCCTTGCAACAAATTTAAATAGACATTCTTCTACATCATCTTTGGCTACAACTTCTTCAGCTCCTTCTTCGTTCTCGTTTTTTGCCTCATTGATATCTTCAGTATCAGGTGTTCGTCTTTGTGCTATCTCCATAACATCTAACCGAGCACAAATTTCTCTCATTTCCCTCTCAACGACTAGACGTCTCCTTGAAAACATTGTTTCAACCTGTCCACACATAATTCAAACCACAAATGTTCTCTGTCTTCTCTCTACATAAAACAATAGTTGTTTTCTCTAATACTACCTAACATAGAGCCCCTACCTCAGCAGGGTCTACTGACCTCTCGGTTTATGGATCTTCCTCTATTCCTGAGCTAAAGAAGATCTCCAGGTCCCTGCTAGAACCTCCACGAAAACAAATCCATGGGTCCTTTTATAAAACTACACCCGAGCGAATAAGCACTAGGATTAATTTTCCTCTCCATGCAACCACTGGTTGTGACCATGGGCCTAACCAAAAGGTTCTTTGTGACTTCGGGGCCTACGGTATTCTAATGCGAGTCTCCCTGACTCTTCCAATAACTGAACTCTGAATTAGAGCTTAGCGAATGCTAGCTCCTCCCTTTTATCCTCCGATGGTGTGACCTCCATCTATGAATTGGGGCCCAACTCCCCAAATACTTTGGTACTTTTCTCTTCACAAATGTCTAAATCTAGCTCACCTCCTTTCCTCCGAATCCTGAACCCCGAGTTCTACTCATGCTAGATCGACGGTCCACTATCTCCTATGATCTAATGGTCCATATCTACTCTCCGCGAATCGGTACTTTACGTTCCCTAATGTTGGAATATGGCTATCTCCTTTGAACCTCTGACTCTCAACTTCCCGATTTCCGAAATATCTTTCCTACGAATGAAATCAACAGTTCAATATTCCCTTAGATCGATGACTCACTATCCCTTCTGATCTTGGTTCCTCAGAGTGACTTCAACCTTCGTCCTCCTTTGAACTTCCCCAAGTCTCTATCCCTCCTAAGCTTGAATTCTCGCTGCAAACTCCTGGATTCTAAGGAATCCTGCGCAGACTCCTTGTGACCTTCACAATAATCTCTAATTATTCGAATACTTCAACTTCACGCACTCCTTGCGACATACGTTCTTCAACCGCTCACTTGGGTTGGATAAGTCTAAGACTCTCCTCAGCCTGCGCACACCTTGAACAGCTCAGTGCTCTACCTACACTTCTACTGGTATAAGTTAACGATGTATCTCCTTATTTTTTCAGAGATAAAACTCATAAATTCGTCGACACATTCCTTGCGTACTTCCACTGCACTCCTTGCAGGAATTCTCAAGAAGAGAAACAATTGAAACTCATACTCTCCTCACAGACTTCATACATTCAACATGAAATCACATACATATGGCATTGAAACAAATGCAAAATAGAGAATATAAGAAAGTTGTAAACATACCATTCAATAGATACACACAACATTCATAATACACCATGAAATTGGATCAAAGTATTCTTATATTAATTCAAGTGCTTTTGTACATGGTTCAATAGCAACAACTATCTGCTCATACTTCTTCTACAGTCTTTGTTCTTCTCTACTCTCCTATGCTCTCTTTCTCTCTTTCTCTTATAATGAGAATGATAATACAATACATCTACATGAGAGTCTTCTTGAGTTTTCCCTCCTACATCCTTAAGCTATCTTATCGAATTTAAAGACTACCATCTACTTTACATTTATTACAATAAATGTCCACAACTGATAGATGAGAGAGAATGCTCAAGAGATGTATTACAATCCCCAAAACCTAAAAGCAATTACATCCTCTAGCTATTACATTAATGTGTTTTCTTTCGAAATTTCAAAATGTCTTCAAAATGCGTGCTGGTTTATATCCAACTGTCCTCCACTCGTGCCTGTTGATGATTCTCCTACATCAAATGTGCAGGACAAAAGGTCATCACAAGAATGAGTTTCCATTATTTGTGTAGTATATTGGAGTGGATATGCCAAACCCTTTAGCTTAAGGAGGACCATGGTGTGATATTTTCAAAACACATGGGCATGATCCCTAACATTTTCCCCTGATGCAGAAGTATCAGACAATACCAAAGAATACATTTTGTAACTTTTGTAAGTTAGTTGTCCACGAAGACAAGGACTGTAGAACCTTGGAGATGATGAAAGGAAGTATTGTAGATATATAAAGTGTGCAATATAAACATGCAATAGTACAACCTACGTAGTAGTCGCAATATAAAAATGCACAATAGTCGTAGTATAACAATGTGCAACAACCACAATATAATCCTGCGCAACATTTTCAAGCACAACTGCAATACAATAATGTGCAACATTTTGGAGCACCACCGCAACAGTGCCCAGCACCACCGCAGCAGTGCCTAGCACCACTGATGCAGGAGCATCATAACTCATCAAGCGAGCCAACACATCAAGCGGAGAACAACTGGATAAACAAACCCAAATTTTTGAAGTGATTTGGGATTGTAGCGCAAGTCTTTAATGAAGCCATTTATGAAGGCGCACTGTGTGTATTGTAATGGACCTTGAGCGGATAGCTCTCGTCCTTTGGTAGATAGGAGGCATTTAATCTAGTTAATGCTGGTAGATAGGATTTTAAGTCTAGATTTGATAGTTTAAAGTCCGAGAGGGAAACGGGATATAGACACCCTCATTGTATCATTGTAACATTAGTATGAGCAAGCAGAGTATAGTGTATGAAGAACACCCATGTACAGGCATTTGAATTAATAGAGAGAAGCTTTGATTCAAACTCATGGTTTGTGTTGTTTTCTCTGTATATTGATGCTATGCTCATGAATGTTTTCTTTCTTGTTATGAATTTTCTTTGTATATGCTGTGCATGTGATTTCATGTTTCAAATTGAAGTCTGAAAGGGAGAGAAAATGAGTTTCAATTGTTTCTCTATCTGAGCCAGGAGATTCCTGCAAGGTGTGCAGTCGAAATTCATCTGCAAGGAGTGCGTTGATGAAGGCTCAGGGAGTTTAAATTTTGTTCTCGTTCACCCAGAAGTGGATTTGGGTTGTTGAAGCCGTGCAAGGAGTGTGCAGGCTGAAGAAGAAGTCTCAGTTGTGAATCTGAGCAAAGGAAATCAAAGACTGCTGCTACAGGAGTGCGCAGAGTCGGAAGGATTCAACACTTGGGAAGTTGTTGAATGTTGAGCGCAAGGAGTGCGCGCAAGTTCCTCTGAAAGAATCAAAGTGGAAAATCTCCGAAGGTATAGCACCTTCGTGACATCATTAACGTAAAGCACAGGAGTTTGTGCTGAGGAAGGTTCAAGCGGGAAATGAAAGTGCAGGTGTCAGAGGACAAGTTCTGAGAAGGGATACTTAGCCATTCTCAATAAATCTTCAAGGAGGAGAAATCGACGGTCAGGATTCGCAGAGGAAGATTGATGAAATCCTGTCAGTAGTTAGATCTCGATAAGTTGCGTCGGGGTTAAGCCCTAGTGTGCAGAGGAAGAGTCCCGGAGAAGTCATCAGGATATCAGAGTCATCGGGGTTTTGTTAAGGCAGGAAATCGAGACCTTGTGGTTCTCGAAATCCCGAGAAAGGATCCTAGCCGTTGATCTTGGCAGGACATGCGTCAGACATTAGGAGGAGAGTTGGGATTCAGTTCATCAAAGAATTGGGGTTTTCGAAGACATAGAACTCTCGCATGTAGAAATCGCGATACGCGATTTCCCGACAGGATCAGCACCATCCATTGGCAGGGACATGTGGCCAGAGATCCCGAAGAGTCGGGGATCGGGGAATTGAAAGTCTCGTGCACATGACAACATAAATCGCGATATCCCGATATGCGGTTTCCTGATGGGGTTAAGGACCGTAGTGGAGGACAGGTGTCAGAAGGTCAACCCTCGCAGGAGTCAACACCAAGAGGCATCGGAGATCAGGAGTCGGGAATCCGTGAGGTGAGTGGATCACGACCTCGTAAGTGCCAATTTCCCGACGAGGAAATTCCCGACAGGAAAAACAATGCGTTGGTCATTACTCATCGAGGTTTCGGGGATTTGTGAGACCCGATCCGGTGGCTGCAGGACTCGTGGTCACGCGAGGTCCAATTTCCCTATAGAACAAAGGGAGACCATAAGGAGAGTCCTGTGGGTGTAGGAAAGTCCCGATAAGGGATTTGAAGAGCATTTTAGCTCTTCAGGCCGAAGGAAGAGAAGGTCTTGTGGGAGCGGACATGCCCTGGGTGGCGCGTTTGCGTCAGAGTGGTATCAGAATGGATTTCTTGTCTGTATATTTCAGGCAAGAGGAGCGAGGAAGGAAAGAAGCACTCTGATATGCGTCAGAGTGGTATCAGAGCGAGAAAATTTCTCTTTTTTCTGTAGCAAAGAAGAAAGGAAAATTTCACCATGCCGCTGAGGAGAGAAAGACAATCACTTGATCCAGAGGATAGGGGAAACCAGAGAGGCAGAGGAAGACAAGCACAAAATCCAGAGATGGAAAGGCAGATACGTGATCTCCGAGCGAGATTAGAAGATATGGAAGCAGTGTAGAGACACACAGCCAGTGTTGGAGATCCAAGTGAATCCGAAGGTGAATTTGAAGCCGAACAACCAGAAGAAGTTGCAGCCGAAGATGCAGCCAATGAGCGATTAATTAAATCTATCGCCTGGATGAGTTTGAAAACAAAGATGGACATTCCATCTTATGAAGGGAGTCTGGATGCAGAAGAGCTTCTAGATTGGATTAGAACTCTTGACACCTACTTCGATTATGAAGATATCGAAGAAGATAAGAAGGTTAGGCATGCTGTCACAAAATTGAAGGGACACGCAACATTATGGTGGGAGGAGCTTCAAGAAGATAGACGTTCCAAAGACAAGCAAAAGATCAAAAGCTGGGATTGAATGATTGCGAAGATGAAGGCAAAATTCATCCCAAGGGATTATCAAATCACACTGTTCAGGAGAATGCAGAACCTGAGATAGAAGTTGATGACAGTGAAGAAGTATACTGAGGAATTTTACAAGCTAAATATCAGAGCAGGTCATCGGGAGAGCGATGATGAAAAGGTTTCCAGGTATATGAATGGATTAAGATACGATATCCAGGATGAGATGAGTATGACAACCATCAGAACGGTGGAGGATGCGTATCAGATGGCGTTGAAAGCTGAGGAGAAGTTGAGCCGTAAGCCAACACAGTGAGGCCAAGGTAGGAGCCAGCCAAAAGGCAAGTCAGTTGCCCAAGATAGGTTCTAGAAATCCAAGGACGACTGGAAAAAGCCTCAGACTAGAATTGAAATAGGTGGAAGTTCATAGCGGGGCCAACACACTGAACAACGAAGGCAGCATACAGAACAGGGCAGAGGATACACTGATAATAACACATTTCCTCATACCATAGGTAGAGGAAGAGGTAGAGGTGGAGTCATCACATGCTTCACATGTGGGAAGAATGGACACAAGGCAGTTGACTGTCCAGATAGGAAGAAGGATGGAGGAGAAGCTCACATCGCCGAGGCACAGAGGCGAGATGCTGAAGAAGAAGATGCAGAAGACGGAAGGTCATTGATGATGCGTAAGGTTCTCTTAACACCCGAGAAGGAGGTGGAGGACACAGCTCAAAGAAATAGAATTTTCAGAACCACATGCAAGACCAAAGACAGAAAATGCAAGGTTATCGTGGATAGCGGAAGCACAGATAATCTCGTTTCAACCGAGATGGTAGAAAAGCTGGAGTTGGAGACGACTGATCACCCGAGTCCATACAAAGTTTCATGGCTACAGAAGGGACATCAGGTAAGTGTCACCAAACAGTGCTTAG
Source organism: Picea mariana (assembly GCA_032191745.1). Taxonomy (NCBI): domain Eukaryota; kingdom Viridiplantae; phylum Streptophyta; class Pinopsida; order Pinales; family Pinaceae; genus Picea; species Picea mariana. Next base: position 9,613 of record JASDQU010425855.1, read on the forward strand.
TTGACATCAAGATAGGAGGATATAATGATAAAATACTCTGTGATGTTATTCCTATGGATGTATGTCATTTGTTGCTAGGCAGACCATGGCAATATGACAGGAACGTAATTCATGATGGGAAAATGAATACGTATACTCTGGAGAAAAATGGAAGAACACATATGCTACTTCCAATTAAAGATAAAGAAGTAAAACCAGAACTGAGAAATACTGTACTTCTCATGAGTGGGAAGGAACTTCTGGCGGAAGTAAAGAAGAAGGAAGATCCACAATTCTTTGTGGTCAGGAAACCAAAAATCGTTTTGACCAGCACAAGAGTGGATTATTTGCCGGAAGAAATTCAGGAATTGCTGGAAGAGTTCATTGACATTGTGGTAGACGAATTACCTCATTCGTTTCCGCCGATGAGGAGTGTGAGTCATCATATAGACCTCATACCAGGAGCCAGTTTTCCAAACAAAGCTGCGTACAGGTTGACGCTGCAGGAGAACGAAGAAGTTAAAAGGCAGGTGCAGAAACTGTTGGATAAAGGACTGATCAGGGAAAGTTT
>JASDQU010425868.1:1771-13476 GCA_032191745.1 Picea mariana
CCAAGAAGAATTAAGAAGCCCATAATGTCCACAAAAATTCAGCATGGACTCCTTCTATCTCATCTAAGTGCGGAGGTGATGGCGGAGAGATAGATGGCACCGAAGTTGAGAAGAAGAAAGACAAGGTCACATCGCCAAGAGATGAAGATGATTCCTCAAAGAAAAGGAAGGTTTCCCCTTCGGAATCTTCTTCAAGGAAGAAAATGAAAGCAACTAGAACTAAGATTGAGACCACCCTAACCTCAAACGACTTTGACTTCATCGTCGCTGCACTGAATGATGCTTTGTTGGAGATATAAGAGAAGAAGGAAGCCAAGTAGGAGGAGATGTTCAGTTGGATCAAGGTCGAATTTCAAGAAGTGTAGCAGGCACTACGATCCAGCCACATAGTATCCACTATGCCCTTGATAGTAGGAACACTAGAAATGGGAGATTATCTAGCTCAACTCCACCAGATTGCTGATATGGTCAAAGCTCACCTTCGACGAACATAGGAGGAAAAAACACAAGCCACCCAAGCTCTGGCACAAGCACAGGGAGCTCTGTTAGAACAACACAGTAATGTAGAACGAGAGAAGCTTTCTATGTAAGAGAAGTTTGATGAAGAGAAAGAAGAGCTACAACAAAGCAAGGAACAGTTGCTCACTAAGAAACTTGAAGTTAAGGAAAGGGTCAACCTAGCACTTTGCTCTGTGACAATCGTTGAAGTCCAAAACGAGGACCAATTTCCACAGTAGGTGGCACAATTGGAAGAGTTAATACAGAAGATCCATCAGTGCATTGCAGATATAGAACTCTGTGTTGTACCCAAAACCCCTCAAGAGATAAGAGACCAATGAGAAGCCATTGCTCATAGCACAGTTGGAAGATTAAAATATCTTGCCTTGGAGTGCAAGCAGATAAGTAATTAGAGTGCCTATACATATGAAAACCTTACAGAGAATCAAAAATTGCAAAAACTGGAGTTGCAGCTCCAAGAATCAAAACAACATGCGGATATGCTACAGGTATAGCTAAAGGCCCTATCAGTTGTAGATAGGATGAAGATATTGCATGAACAACGCACAACTCAACAACAAGTTCATATGCTTCAAAGTAAAATGATGGAAGTCACTCAACAACTTCAACCTGTGCAAGATCAAGCATGCCTATTATTTACAGAGGTCAAGAGCCAAGGAGAAGAGATTGAATACGTCATCCTCTCAACATAGCAGTTCCTGGAAGGACCAGTGAATGATTCACTGATCCAGGAGTTCACCGAGAAAGAGGCTACAAAAAAACAACAAGTCAAAGCAGCTTGAGCCAAGCTCAAGGCATTCAAGGTAGAATTAGTCAGATCAAAGTGACTCAGGATGAGTCACAGATGAGTGTTGGGGGCCTGTTGGATCTTGACCAAATTTTGGGAGTTTCTTGGTCATGTTGACCTATTTTGGGACTTCCACATCCTGTCAAAGGACGAGCACAAGATGAAGTAGAGATCACAGGATCTTAGCCCCCTTTTGGGCCTCTTTTTGGGTTGTTGGGAATATGTAACAGGAAAGGGATGTCGGCCCATGGGCTTACCCATGTTTAGGCATATTTTGTAATGTATAAATAGATACTTAGGTGATGTGGGAAAGGGATGATGAGCTAAGTGCCACGTGCAAGTAATAGTTGTATATGCTCTGTGCATGTTGTGTGAAACTTTCAAGGCTAAGTGCAAGTGACTGTAAGAGATTGAGTAGAAGATTTTGTGTTGTAACCTAACTCGGGGAAGAGGATCTGGCGAGGTGCATGCAGATCTCTTATCCTATGTGGAGTGGTGTTTTTATGGCTCTATGCATTTATATGAATGATTGAAGATAATAAATAAGAAGAGTTGGTGGGTGTAGCACCTTGAGAGGGGTGAACCACGTAATCACTATGTTATCTTTCTTGGCGCTTGTTTGAATGTGTTTTATTTTCTTAGTGCTTTGAGATGATTAGATATATCTGCTTATGCTCAGTGATAATGATGTATGGAATTTTAGATCTAATATACATGAATATGCTCAGTTCTTGATCAGTTACGTCCAACCTATTTTACTTATGCTAAGTGCTCATATATGGTAGATTATTGTGAGTACTGTGAGGATCAGTTTTATCAGCGAAGTAGATAATGATTGCATGTTAAAAAAATAATGGTTCTAAGTGCTTTACTAAGTTGTATAATCACATATCTATGTCCCAACTGAGGTTGCATACACTTGAGTCCTGCAACCACCCCTGCCTCTACCTTGGGTGAGACTTCATATTCTTCGCAGGTGTCATTGAAAGGGCCAGTAGTTAGGGTTTTGTTGTTGCACTCTTGTAGTGTGGAACTCTGGGTCTACCCCTATGCCAAGATAATGTCATTGCCAAGCATAATCTGCTTAAATCAGTCCAGACTAAGGCCATGCAGATGGAGTAGAGAATATAGGAGTTCAAGGATCTGTTTGAAGATTTTTTCATCAAAGGCCTCCCACCATTTTGGGATGGAAAAGGGAAATTGTATGATCAGGAGGAGTAAAAATCTCACCTTGCCGAATGAAGAATGGATCACTCCAAGTTTGGAAGCCCAGAGGAGAACTTGAAGGGGACAAATCTGGTGGAATATTTGACCACAAATTTTGAGATCTTAAAACAGTTCAAGACAGTGAATATTAGGCTTCCAACCATGACTTATGCCACTTGCATTGACCTGGAGATCCTGATAAAGGAAATGATGGATTATGAGATCCCTTTTGACTTACAGTGGAAAGAGATAGTATGGCTAGGTAAGAAAAAGTGTAATTTTCAAAGAACCAACAAATAGCCTCCAAGTATCACTAGATTGGCAGGTTCGACAGAATATCAAAGAAAGACATACGGCAAAGACAAAATCCGAACAGTCATAAAAATCAACCATTAGTTGATGAAACGTTTTTTTTTAATCATTGTAAATCGGTTCACAAACTGAGACTATCAGTTGAAATTATTGTAGACGGTTTTAGAAGATGAAACGTTTCAGTTCCTCCATTGTAATCGAATTGTATAAATGATAGAAGTTCTTAATGAATTAATGTTGGTATAAGTGCAAGGGCACCTTTTAGTTGTTTCTGAACTCAATTGTAATTTTATGGAGTTGAATTGAATACATGTGTAGAATATTTTAACGTCTCTATGAAAAGATTCTAATGGTGGTGATATGAGTTCTGTCTTCTTTCATTATATGTATTTCCTGTGTTCTTTAATTCCATTTACATTTTATTCTATTTAAATTGGAGAGTCAAAGGCCTAGAATTCATCTTGTGATGCTCTCGGCTTAAAAAATTTAAATTATGTAATTTTCTTCCTAACTAATTCAGAATTCATTTCAGTAATGCTCTGATGCAGTTATTTGTTTTCTTCTTCCTCTTACACCCTTATTAAATACAATTTATGACTCAGATTCACTGCCTCATTTAGCCTTTATGCTATGGAGAGTTCTACCAGTCAATCATTGTTTTCATTCACTTTCAGAATTTCACCTCCATAGCCCTGAGTGTCCCTCCCCTTCCCTTCCAACAACTTTATAAAAACCCCCAGAACAAACTAAATCTAGCCAATGATTGCCAACAAAATATCAAGTGACACAAGAGAGCCCTCTCTGAGTTAAGCAGGATAGTGCCTAGCCCTAAAGTAGGTTGAAACAGTTACCACTGTCATTTGTCTATCAGCCAGACAACATTTACAGAGTGCTAACAGTGGCTACGTGCATTCTCCTGAGAAAATTACAATGAGGCATCCAGGCCTTTTTATCATCAATAAGTAATCATAAAAACCATAGACATCCAAAAACCTAACCCTAGGAGATGAAGCACCAAATTCATGTGGGCCCCGATGGGGTAAGTTGGTACACCAACTTCCTAGGGTCGTAACTTTTGCATATGATCTTTGTTTTAGGCATATGATATCCCATTGGAAAGGTCTATATGAGGACTACATATTTTTCCATCACACTCTAACTTTTTCTATAGATTTATTGTGGTGAGCCCAAAAAATGTTGTTTACGCCTCAAAATGACCTCGGAAGTTTGGGACCCAAAAATCTAGAAAACATATGCCAAGATGAAAATTGTATGTGAGCCATTTGAAAGAGGTGGGTGGCCAACAATATCCACCTGGATAAGTATTGGACAACAACAAAGTGTGGGTGATATGCATGAAAAGTACTTACATTGCAGCTCCAAGAATTGAAATAAGAGGAAATTTTTCAACAAATGCATTTTCCATACATGTGAAAACCCAACAAGAGTGATTTTCAAGATTGAGTACATAATATGGAAATGAAAAAATCATCAATATTACAAGGAACTAATATTTGAGAAAAATGATATCAAATCAATCAATTTGAACCTTTCGTGTTGATAATCAATTTAAATTTCCTGAAATGTTCAAGGATACAAACATTGAATGAATTTAAGAATTCACACTCCTTTTAGCTTATTTCCATGGATATGACCTTGGTGGAATAAGATTTTGAAGGTGTCAGATTTTCAAACTTATAAATTGGATTGATATTATTCACCAAGAGACTCACTACCTCTTTGATTATTAATCTAGTTCATTTGACTCTTTATATCATTCATCCCTAATGGCACAAGGATGTAAAAATATGTACAAATCAAAATAAATAAAGTGGTTATACCTAAGAGAAAAAATCAAAGGCACACTCTGTTAGTCATTACAGGAAGAATTATCTTGAAAGAAAGGCCAACAACATAATATAAATCATGATCATTATTAGTGAAATTGTTTTCAGTGAATTCTTGGAAAGTAAACAAGAGTAAGAGTTAGGAAAGGAAGGTTAACCATTCAAAGTAAATCCCAGTTAAAATATTCTCATTGTAAATATCTGAAAGGAAGAACAAGCATGCTTATGAGAATTGATAATATAGTGGAAAAGATCGCAACACAATCCATCAATCCAACTGTCACCTGGAAAAATATAAAAAAATGGGTAAATGTGGATGCTTAATCAAGACAAATATTTAAATACAATCACATGAAACATTCCACAATAAGCTCTCAATATTTATTATCATAAGAAAGTCCTTTGCACACTTGAAAATAATGAACCTCTTAACAATAGAACTCACATGTGACATCTTGCCAAAACATCAATTTCTCCTTTCTATAAAATATATGATTAATCCCAAATATTCAAATAATTCAATATGATAAAGCAAATAGGGGATGCCAAAGTTATGGAGGACATAAAAAAATGATTATGAAAATCACTCTAAATATCAACTAGATCATAAACAAACATATGAATGTATGAATGAGACTATATTTCTGATCAGTTGTTGATTTGGAGACAATCTTAGTTGATTAATTAAAAATGTTGCAAAGGAATATGATTAGTCAAGTTTAGATTAGCATTTTCCTAATTTTCCTTCATTAAAGAGAGTAAATCCTGAGGTGCTAGTTGCATAAGTATTTTCCCAATCTACATAGCAAAAGAGAATGTTATGATATGTTGTTATGCATTTTGGAAAAAAACTCTTCCTTTAAATTGCAAACATATTAAAATGAAATTTAACTAAAAAGAATAGTAAAGACCAAATTAAACTAATACTAAACAAACCATGATAAGGTAATGAAAAATTGAACTATATGGGTTGTCATAAGACTTATGCAAATGCCAATTCAATCATCAAGTATTCATGTTCAATCCATTCAGTCAAATATCATAGCCTTCTTCCTGATAAATAATCATTGTATTTTCCCAGGATTTTCCTTTTGACAAGATTTATTCTTGTTAATTGTTGTATGATTTGGATCCCTTAGACACTTAATCTTGTTCCTACAAAAACAATCAATCTGATCACAAAAGTCTAACCATAAAATGTTATTTCTATTCATGCCCTAAAGATACCTATCCATCAGAAAACCTTTGTGTTGCTTAAAATATGAATAAAAATTTGATTCAAAAAATTCTCATCACACATCAAGGTTTGTATTTCCTCTTGTCATTAATGATAATAATGTGAAATATCCATATGATTATATTCAAACTTGTGAGAGACAGAAATGAAATCACTATTGATATGGAAGTAAGCAACATATTTTGTTTAAGTAATCTTAGTCCCCAGCCAAGATGGATTTATTTCCCTATCATAAATGAAAGATACAATTAAAAATCATGAGTAAATGCGGTGACTAAAACCCAATTTATAATAAGTAGTAAGTTGGGTATGATGGGAAAAACCATGAAACTGATATCACAAAATTCCCAAGAGTGTTCCATGGAGACAAAATTTGCATTTCACTTCCTTGAGCTTACATATCACAGAGAATATGAGAGAATGAAAATTCGATGAGTGTCTCTCTAGTAGATAGGTTTTAGATTTAAAATAATTAGGAAGGTAATTCAGAAAATCAAATCAACAAGATTGTGAACAAGAAAGATCAAATAAAAGATACTCCAATCATCACCCATGCATGCTTATATTCCCAAGTTATGAATAAACTTAAAGAATCTATGGTGTTATAGTTTCATATTCATGGAATGTTGACATATAGAGTGTAAGACCCAACAACTTGTGGAATTACAACCACAAAAAATTCACATCTTGAAACTTATCATCATGGCTAAGATGAAAACAAATATTGAAAACTCGAATTTAGAATCTTAGAAGTTGCATTGATATTTTCTATCAAAGTATTTGCAACCTCTAAGAATTTGAATTATTTCAACTTAGACATTAGTGGATAGTACTAAGCCAAGATAAAAATCATATCAATCGATAATGTGACTAGAATGAGTGACTTAAAATCAACAAATCCAAAGGAAAGAGAGATACTTTCCAATAAAATATCAGGTATAAACTTCTCATGATTAAGTATAATAGGATTAAATTTTAAATTAGCCAATGAAATGGTGAGTAAAATGATTGATTCCCAAGAAATTTAATAAAGAAATTCCATCAAGAAGATTTGTATAACTGTGTTTTCCAAAATGTTAAAATATGCCCGTAGACTGTCTGAAAGAATATCTCTTGTTACTATGTAAAAGAGGAAACTTGGATAAATTAAGATGCAAGATAAAAGACAAACTATTCCTTGAAAAACTGACTAAAAGTTGGATAATATATGCTCAACGAAAATCCCAAAATTTAAATTAAAGGTGATGAAAGGAATCAACTCAAAGGAAAAATCAGCTAAGCTTACTATGCTAAGAAAAGTCTATATATAAAATGTTGTTGCCTGATTAATCAAATAAAATAGTCAGTGTGGAATAAACCATTTAGATAACTCCAAATATGAAAATAATCATGAAAAGAAATTGCAAGGAATTGGAGTGGCTTGAATTTCACATGGGAAGAAATTAACACTCAAATTTCAATTCATTATGTATGGGTCAGCAATATCAAGATTCTAAAAATATTCAATCATGCAAAATATTAAAATTAGGATCATAAAGATGGAACAAATATGATGTTCATTTTCACCGCAAGAGGGTCTGAGTAGTATTCTTTATTTAAAATATCCTACTTGTAAGATGACAAAATGATTGAAAAACATTCAATATGGTGAATAATGAATATAGTCAATGATCTGAAAAATATCCCAACACATAGAAATTTTGAGAATGGAATAAATCAATTTTTCCCATATCAAAATTAATTTTTTATTTAAATATCCATTCAAGGGAAAGAAAAATAGCAATAAATCCTTCTATCTTTTCCCATCTCTGTTGAGAAATCCATTTATTGATCAGCCAACATTAATAAAAATAAAAGGAAACAAGAATACTAATTTTAAAAAATAGAAAGAAAAACTAATACTATGAAAAGAAAAGACACTAGTCTATTCTATCCTACACTTGTCCTACACTACACTAGCTGAAAATAATGAACTATGTAAATTCATAATGCCAATGTATCCATCCATATAATCCCAAGCCTACAAACATATGTTCATGAAAAAATATTCGTTACAAAAATTGGAGAAAAAGTAGGAAAAATTAAGACATCAAGAACTCTATTCACCATATTAAAGATGTCATAGTGATAATTCTCGAGAAATCTAGTTGAATAAGATCCCTTCAACTGTGCTTCAATTATATGATAAAATATATCATTACTATCAGAGAATTGATGGAGGGTGTTAGCACTATATTTTTTCCTATCAAAGATATGAAGGTTTGTTGAAGTTGTCAGGTTGATATCAAATGAGTTAGTGGCATAAGGGAGAAATTCCAAAACCTATGAGCCAAAATTGCCAAGTTATTTCAATGTCGATTGAGAAACATGGTAGAAAATCTATGATTTTTCACACCTAAGGAAAAATTTGAGTCCTCACGAACTTATCGTGCCCAAGGTGGGCATAAGTTTTCTATACATGGAGCTTATCACAGGATTGAGGTTTAGAAACCAATCACCATTGAACCCATGGGACCCCATTGATGAAACAGTTTCCATGCAGGACTGATCAATGGTCCAGATCTCATCTTGCACCTGACCTTTTAGATCAACGATACATATCTGTCACAAATATATCCCCGATCGTTCTCATGATGAATTCATCATCAAAAAAATGAAATAAGAGTTCACCCCAGCGTGAGTTATCTCGCATTGTTGACGATGACATCGATGATGATGAAATGAAATAATATTTCTTCCAAATGTGAGTTATATCCTAGGGCCAAAACTGATTTCTTTTCCACATCAACCTTACAGATGGTGCCAAATCAACATGCCACTAAGTATACATAGAGGGAGAGATGACAACATGGCATGCCAGCAGAGAACTGTCAGAGCCAACTAGAAGTTGCCACGTGGACACAGGAAACCTGTCATATACAGAGGTTATCATCTCGAAAATGAGTGACATGTTTCATGTCCTCCTTGACACATCAACATCAACATGGACTGGTATAAGGTCACCACATGTCCAGACTGATGACATCATTATTTTGTCAAGGCCTTAGTTGATTTTGATTTTTGGTCGAGCCAAATCAATGTCTTTCCCTATTTTTCAGCAAGAAATCAATGGTAGAGGTCAACATCGGTGAAATGGAATGATCATTCCCTAATGTGAATTATCTCCAAGTGTCGATGACAATGACATCATCAAAGAAATGCAATGAGCATTCTCCAACTCTGGTTACCTCTTGGGGTCGACAACGACGTCATCATCGATGAAATGCAATGAGAGTTCATCAGAGTGAACCAGATCAATGGTTCACGAAGAAGGTACATGGAAATGGTCATCGGGGGTTTACTAATCATCGTAGGATCACTAGTTGGAACTTTACTAGGTTGAAGCTTCTATCATTTTGGTTGATAATGACGATGTTAAAGAAAATGAAAGATTCAATCGATCGACGCTCTAGATCGGTTTCCACATCTCGAAGTGTACTGGGCACTGAGCTAGTCAACATGTGTCATGTAGACAAAAGAGACCCACCAAAGACATCGAGCACCATGCCTAACTTAGCAATGCGTGGCATACTCTCCTACCACATCAAAATCAACGTGGACCAGTACAAATATAGCACATTTCCATGGGACTCAACTGACATAAACAATGGCATCATGATAAATTTAATGGATTTTTATTTAAATGAGGCGGATCAATGCCTTAGATTTGCTCGGTTCACAAATCAGTGTCCCGGATTTTATTTTAGGTTTCAAAGTGTATTGGGATCATTGGGAGACAAATCAATAGTTGATATTACTCATCGAGACCAATATGATGGAGTCTGATTTTCACGATTTCTATATATTTGATTTCAAGTGCCCATCCAACTGAAAAATTCATTGCAGGGATTCTAAGGGACAAAGATAAAAAAATATTTTGGCCTGCAAATTCTCAGCTACTTAACGATATGAGAATAACATAAATATTTGGAAGTGAAAATAATTATTTTCTACCAGAGGTAAAACCACTCAAGAATCAAGAAGCAATAAGAATCTTCAAGAATATGGAAGTGGTATCAAGAAGATGTTTAGGGCATGCGCAAGAGGAATAAAATACAATGAAGGTGCTCATTTCTAGGGTTGGCACTTTGGGGAATTGGAGAGTTTCTTATACCTGAAGTATTAATTTTATTAGAAACCTTGAGCATAGATAGATGGTAAATGCAACAAGAAACCATATATTCATCCCCTTTGTTATTTTTTCAGTCTGTAATTTCTTTCTTATAGTGTTTCTGTTCTTGTAAAGGATCTCCTTCGATTTTTCTTTTCTTGTATTATATCTAATTTATAAAATATTGGACAACCGATTATACTTTATGTTCAATGTTATTGTGTGATGTCTAGCCCCAACAAAGAAGTTATTTCCTCTGAATAAATGACCATTTTCTTGAATTCTTTATACTTTCAAATAATATGCAGAGGGTCCCTCCATGTATTTGAAGGTTTGAAGATGTTAACTATTTGAATCTTGTTTTCATTGATTAGTATGCATAATTTCTTCCTTCATAGCATTCTTGAAAATACCTATTCCACCTCTATCCTTTGAATACCACAACATCATTTTACAAAATATCATGGCTGGCTTAGGTGGAGGAAAACCTAGGGTAAATCAACCTACTCCCCCACCACCTATAAATCCTTGGGTCACTACCATATTATCCCTTTTTTATATTCCCCAAATTACCCATGAACTCCCTAAGAATTACATGAAATATCTACAAAAATTTGATGGGGATAAAACTCATTCAATTGAAGAGAAGATGAGTGCTTTCCATGACTTTAAAGACGACTAGTTTGTAGAGCATGATCATATCTACATGAGGCTATTTTTCCAAAATTTAGAGGGAGATGGTAGAAAGTGTTTCAAATATATACATGTTTCTTCAATTGATAGTTGGCTAGCTCTAGAAGTTGCCTTTCTAAGAAAGTGGGGTGAGAAAAAGGATAGCTTGTACTACCCAAATTAATTTGGCTCACTCAAGAAAAGGGCCATTGAAATTGTTTATGATTCCAATATAAGTTTCCATAAGTTCTATAAAAATATCCCTAGAGATATAAATCCATCACAACCAATAGCCAAAATCACATATGTTGGGGAATTTGATGTTGATTTTTCTATGATGTTGAGGGAAAGGAAATCCCCAACCTTACTTGTGATGAAAGAGGATGCAATAGACATAGAAGGAAACATGATTTAATCAAGTAAAATGAAGAAAAAATATGATAGGGAAGAGAAGAAAAAGGTGAAGTAATATTGCAGTATTTACGATCCAGGCAGAGACTCCCAAGAAGCAAAGATGAATGAAATGTCTAGACTGATCAAGAACTTGACAAACAAAATGTCAAGATTTGAGATAGAACATAGAAATAAAAATATATCTCCCCAAGAGGGAGGCATTATAAATCCTAATCCTAATCAGTTCAAAATACCTCCTAATCCACAACTTGTGAGAAGGGAGACAATAAATGAAGAACAACCCATCCAGCCCCCCGTAAAAACCAACAATGATAACAACCTTTTTTAATAAGTAGTGAATAAGGAATATAATGATACATAGATGAAATCCACCTAATCTAACATGAGAATGATATCATACATCTAAATCAAAATGACTATGAAGTGTCTCTAAATCCTAGGAATTTGATGCTTATCAATCAGTCCAACAAAAGATATTTATCCTTGACTTGGTACATCTACCTACTATACATCAAGAACTGTGCACTAAGAAAATAGATACATAAATAGCATGAACAACAT
>JASDQU010425890.1:0-10016 GCA_032191745.1 Picea mariana
TTGGTCTAGGACCAAGCAGTAAAGACTCCTGAGAGGGCCCCCTATATATGACTGGCGTTCCTGGTCTAGGACCAAGCAGTTAAAGTCCCTAGATATGTCTAGGGCCCCTGGAAATGTTCCAAGGTACCCATGCCTGGGGCATGGGTTGATCCTTGGTCTTGCACCTTGGTGGATAAGACCCCGGAGATGTTCAGGGGCCACCTGGTCTTTGATCAGGTGTTTGCTGGTATATGTCCTTTGAAGGCGGGCATGACCACATGAGGGATGTATCCCATATGCAATGATGATAAAATTAAAAAGGTCACTTTGAGAATGAATGGACAAGTATTGCCACCAAGTCACCCTTCCTAAACCCCCCTTCACCCTTGCTTATGTTTATTTGGGGTTTTTGTTTTGCTTTAGGGGTTAATGTGGAAATATAAATTAAATTTTTAATTATAACATGTTTAATTAATATTTATATTAATTAAACATGTTATTTTTAATTGTTATTTTAATTATTATTTCTATTAACCTAACCTAGCCTAAAAGTATAAATAGTGACCTACCCTCTATCTATAATATACTTTTCATGTTCTCTTGAAGAAGAAGGTGGATCTCTCCTTGCTAGATGTGGCCTCCTTTGCAACAGTGACTGAGGTTTTTCTAGTGACAGTTTGGCCCTCCCAATCTGATCAGTTCTCAGTCTTTTGATTATTGTTATATGCCTCTTGCTTAGGGATGAGTTAAGGTTTGTTGCAGGGCTGCATTATGTGGTTGTTACCTGTGTGTTGAGGATTGGAGCTGCTACCATCTTCTACAGTCCATAGATCTTCTCCTAAAGGTTGTCGTCTCCCTTCTAGTGCAGATATTTTTGAGCCGTGACCCTCTAGCATAGATCCGGCCTCTTTCTCTTTGAAGCAGTGACTTGTCTAGCTCAGATCCGGCCCCTTCATTGAGCCGTGACACCTCCAAGCTGCCTATAACTTCTGTATTGTGTGAGGGTGTGGATCCTTGGACTTTTCAGTGTGTGTGAGGGTTTGATCTCAAAAATTCTGTGTGAAGCTTAAGTGTTGTCCTCTTCCTAGGTGCAAGAAAATCTATTCATCTCTTGGCAAGAGATCTAACCTATATGGTAGATCTATGATCCTAAATTTTTCTGAGCATAAGTGCAAATGGCATTACATCACTAGTGTGTGGTTGTGACTCCTTCAGAGGTAAGACTACAAGGAAAGGTAAGTGAACTGTTCAGTTTTTTTTTGGTTCTTTGTTTTAAAGTTGTTTATATAATAGTCTGTTCATTATTTAGATCTATATCAGACCTAAAGATTAGATTTAGTTTTGATCTAGTTAGATCTGTTAGTTTTTGTTTGATCTACATCAGATCCATTAAATCTGTCTTTACCTAGATCAACCTGTTTAGATCTTAGTGAAACTACTGTTCAAATCTGTGATCTATTTAGAAGGAGATTTTAAGAACTGCCTATGATCTGAACAAAATTCTAGCACTGCCTATGATCAGATTACTTTCTTGTTTTAGGCTAGATTTATTTCAGATCTTTACTGTTCTCACTAATAAATTTTAAAAGACAGAAATCGCTCTGCTTTATTTCCCTAATTCTAACATGGTATCAGAGCTAAGGGTGTGAAGAGAGCTCAAGGATATAATCTTGAGCCTGCACAGATCCACTTTGTTAGGGTTGTTTTGTAGAGATCAGCCATCTAAATTAATTCAGATATGAGCATGGCTTCCTCATCAGTTAAAGTTGAAGACAGACTTGTAGGGGCTGCAAACTTCAATGCTTGGAAATACAGAATAATGAACATTCTTGAAGAGAATGATCTAGAAGAATTGATCACTAGGGAGATTGAAGAACCCACCTCAAACACAGCCAGGGCAACATACAAAAGGAAACAGACCAAGGCTAAAAGAATCATTTTTTATTCTATCAAGGCTAAAAGAATCATTTGTTTTAGGCTAGATTTATTTCAGATCTTTACTGTTCTCACTAATAAATTTTAAAAGACAAAAATTACTCTGTTTTATTTCCCTAATTCTAACACCAAGAAGTCAAGAAGCGGACCTTCGCATTGGTCCCAAAGTTGGGCTCTTCATTTGAAGAGGTAGAGGAAGAGAAGGCGCAAGCAGAAGAGGAAGGTAAAGAGGAGAAAGAGGATAAAGCGAATCTGTAAATGTGTTGAACCTGCACAGAATAGATTTAGCTAAACAATAATACACACATTTGCAGAGAGAATTGGAGAAAGAAGAAGAAGGAGAGAAGGAATGGAAGAATTGTCATTAACCGTTTTTCCACACTCAAAGAGTGAATAATTTACAATAGATATAGGATACATGAGTAACTAATGAGCCATAGTGGTGGTCTAGAGTGATCTAGACACACACCAATAGTTACGAGAGTGAACTGCCACCTAGTCTAGTCTCTCAGGCAGTTACGGGAGTGAAATGCCACCTAGCTGATTTAACTAGGCAACTAGTCTTCAGTTAACTGATTGAACAGAGAGTAGTAAGGAGTTAACTCAGGAAATCAAGGGAAATGCGTCAGTGTAGTGATGATCCCAAGACAAGTGCACATTAGCATGGTGATGATTCCAATGTTGCATGGTGACCAAACCAATGCAACATCTAAACTCAACTCAACTAGTCAAACTAAAGTGTCAACTGAAAGAGAATATTCTCCAAGTGGAATATTCTCCCCTAAATATAGGAGACTGGATAATGACTAATTATGAGTAATAAACAAGGAAAAACCTTAGGAAAAATAAATTCTAGGTGTGTGTGAAGTAACTCCAACACCCCCCCTGAACATCACTATGGTGAAAATAAACAATGGGTCCCGACAACAAGGCCATGTTAGGTACCCAAATACAGAAGATACACTGAACTAAACGAGGAAAGAGAGAAAACCTCATGGGAAAAACCCCCCCTCAAATTACAATGTATGTAAAAAAAATGAGAAGGAACAAAATGCAGTTTCTAAGCAACCTTGTCCTTCACTCCAAGAAGACCTCGCAACTGTGCAAGTTTGTGCTCGTTGAAGATTTTATTGAAGATGTAGATGTCTGCATGGATCTGATGAAGTATATGCACCATTGGGATGTCCACACATATCCACTTTATCTTCTTGTAATCAAGAATATCCAAATAAATTTTGGATGAAACTTTGAAAACTGTGCAGTCGTTTTCGGAAAAACGCTGAAATTTTATTGATTTTAAAAAGATCATAACTTCACTTTCCGGACTCCTTTTCGAACGATTTTTTTCTTGAAATTGGATATTTTCCCGAGAGGAATTCAAATATCCAATTTATTTCTGTAAATTGTGCTCAGAAAATATCAGAATGGACTCTGATGTGAACGGCTCCCCTTTTGTTTCCTGAGATACATACATGGTGCACGCAAAAGTGTCTGCATGTGACCCTTGAGATGCATGCCATATATCTTCCACATAAAATTCAGAAAACAAATCTGAAATGGAGTAGACATCATCTTCAATTAAGGGAATACAAATTTGTGCAAAAATTTGTGTGTGTGAAGTAACTCCAACAGAATCAAGGCTTCTGGTCAGAGCCTGTTGGGCCCTACGTTTTGGATTTGAAGCTGCGCAAGAAGGACTAAAGTCTCAATTTTGGTTTAGCACGAGTTGCGCAAACTACAGAAGAAGCTAGACAGTGGAGCGAGGAAAAGTAACAGAAATCGGTTGAGGAAAAGGATAGCGTAACGCCAGCAAGGCAAAAGCAGTTACAACTTACAACAGAACAAGAAAACATGCGAGCCCAAAGCCAGAAGATCCCAATCAGCTTAGATATATGAGATGTATACGATTGTAAAAGGGTTCTCAGGTTCTCTCTCTCAGCTCTGGGTTCTTGTTCTTGATAGGTTGAGTTCGTTGTTGTTAAGCAACGGTTGTACATGTAATCTGTGTTTGGTTCTGGGTAAATAGAGTTATGCGACATGAGTCCAGAATCAAAAGTCTGTAACAGAGTACCAAGTTGTATCTCTGAGATTGTATTCTATGAGTTCTGAACATAATAGATGAAGAAGGACCCGAAATTTTGAAATATAATGTGTGTAATGTTCCCAAGCCAATTTTTTTCTTGGAAACACTAACTAACCCTTGAATTAACTGTTTGTTGTTTGTGTATGCAGGTTGGCCACTGATATTTCGGCCTTAGGGTTTATTTCAGTTATTCAGTCACAGTTTATTCAAGATGCATACAATACATATAGATCTCAACAATACACAAGATATGGAACCACAAACATAGATCTGATCTTTTATTATGAGAAAGCAAGCACCTGATACAATATAGAAGCAGATCTGGAATAACTTCAGATGGCTTCAAGACAAAGATATGAGCTGCTACAAAAAGCTCCTCAAAATGCAAGATAAGCCTCCCAAAGGCTAAAGTGTAAGATGAACGCTCCAATACAAAATCTAGGGTACATCCTGTTGAAGACTATGAAGACCAAGGGTTCAGCCCTCTTGAAGAAGAAGACTTCCAAATGCCACCAAACTCCACCAAGAGATAGATCAGGGCAAGGGTAACCCCTTCCTGAAGTATGAAGCCCAAATACTGATTTCTCCTCCTCCAACTGTTGAAACCCTAAACTGGTACGACCCTCCTGAAACCCTGAATATGATCAACAATTCGACCTGGATGAATGAGGCCTCTGAATCACTAGAAACTCTCTAGGATGATAGATCGGGCAATCACAAACCCCCAAAAGAAGTTTCAAGATCAGATCTGAGGTAGAGCCTCCTAGATCTGAGAATCACTGAATCACCAAGGCGTCCTCTCTCCTCCAAAACCGTCCTGACTTGCAAATAATGATCTAGACATAGTAACTCCTCAAGAAGGCCTCCAAATTGATGAGCAAGGTCCTGCAAGCAAAACCCTAATGCTTGAATCTCCCAATGCCCTCTCAATAAGTTGGATCGAACTATTCCTCAATCAATGATGCGCCCCTGCTGGAAAACTCTGAATAGTACAACCCTGTTGCTCTCCTGAATGAATGAAGGAACCTGTGATGAGTGTAAAATAGTGTGGGTGGAGTATTTCATCCCCGAGACCAAGCTTGGAACAAGTGAGTGGGATCTTTCACCACTGAGTTGCTCTTTAGGGTTTGTAAACTCAAAACCCTCAAAACTGTGTGCTCAAGAGCTCAACAAGCAAATACCAAAATATCCAAGATGATTGAATGGTGCGCCCTAGCCTTTCCTTTATATTTCTTTTTTGTTTACCTATTGAGTTAGTTTAACCCCTTGGTTTAACCCTAACTCAACCTCCAGTGGTCTAATTCTTCATTGAGTTACCTTTTTCTTCTTTTTCCCTTTTTTCCTAAGTCAACTTCAAAATATAGCATTAGTTTGGTTGACTTTTCCCCGGGTTGTATGAGACTATAGTCTAGTGGGGATACCTAGACCACTAAGTCTTCCCAGACCTCTTCATCAAGAGGTGGGGGACATTACAATGTGTCATACTATGTTTATGATTATGCATTGTATCTTTACAATACTTCTACATGTTTGATAAGCTCAATATGATGTCTTTGTGTATGAATGCTTTTCGCAAGTTAAGTATCTTCAGTTCTTGCATGCATGAGTTCAGATCTGATCTGTAATTGGTCTATTTTGCGCAAGATCATGGTGAGTCTTGAAGATTCTGGGAACCCTCCCAAGTATTCTCCTTTCCCTTCCCTATCCTTCTGTCTTGGTTGCGCTTCGGGTGAGACTTCTTCTCTTCGAAGGAAATGAAAATGACAGTGCTCTAGACTACACGGTACCTTTTGTTAGTAACCTGAGAAGAACCCTGGTCTGATCAATTCCATGCCAACACTTGGCTCTGACATCCTTCCAAAATCGCGCTAGCTAGGATTAGAAATTTTTTCTGATTTTTGCTTTAATTAATTTTGTCCACCTTTGCCACAAAATCGAAAGGCTTTGTCCTCCACCTTGTGCCAAAGTAGTGTGGTTAATATGTTTAAGTTATTTATTTTAATTAATCTTTGATTTCCCACACCTTGCATGTGAGTGGCTATGCCATCCTACAAAATCATGTTGGTTTGTGCTTAAAATTTCACTTGTCAAAAGTAAAAAAATTTACCCCACCTTTGCCCCGTATTCCCTCCCCTTGCCACTTTGTGGATCTTGGGTAATAAGAAAGGGAAAAGGATTGAGTGGATAGTTTAATTAGGCACCCATTTATGTTATTGTTTGGCCACTAATATAAGGTGACTTGCGGAGGCCAGAAGGGGTTGAAGCCAAGGACGGTTTCACGGCACTAAGTGTCCTCCTTGTTGAGCACCCAAGCACTTTGGACTTGACCTGTACAGCTATGGGAGAACCTTGTTGTTCTTCTTATTGAGCACCCAACATTTCCTCTTGGCTAAGGAATAAGAATTCGAGGTCTGCCTCCTCAGATTGACCCTATTAACGAAATTAGACAGAGAATAAGCCTGCTTGATCAATTTGAAAAGCGTCTCTCTTTCTATTGAAGATTCTGAAACAGAGGTCTTCAGCCCGAGATTCAATCCATTTGTAAGCATGACTTCTGTATCACATAGTAGTTCCATCTCTGGGACCAACGCTTCATCTTTCGGTTCTACTGCCATTGGCAGTATGTTGAATAAATGTAACCCCACACATGTGCTAAATAATGCCCAAAAGGTGATCAAGATGATGCCACTCCATGGCACGTATCTTCGACTCTAAACATTGTACCGGCTACTAATCCCTTGCCCAAATTTAAGGATCACTTGCCTAAATTTTTTGGCAATGGTGTCACTACTGCCAATGAGAATTTGGTTGCCCTTTCGAATGCCTACAATAATATTGGTGCACATGATAACGGTACTTGCATGAGGTTGTTTGTGAACTCTTTTGTGGGCAGAGCAACTACTGAGTTTTTTTACTTTGTCAATCAAATTTTTTCCAACAGAGCCCGAGCTAGTTTACTGGTGAAAATCCACCTTTGGATATATGGAAAACCCCACTGAGTACATGAAACACTTTCAAAATCTATCAGTGAAAAGTGGCAAGACCATCAAAGCCTATAATCTCAAGTTCATTAAATTGCTTATCAAAATTCCTGAGGTCATCTATCCTACCTCCTACCTCTTGTATAGGTCCAGCCCTTAAATTCTGTCTCGAATTTGAGAAACAGAACTTAAGAATCAGCCTACCTTTTGATGATTCCAGCCAGAAAACTTCAAGGCTTTCCATGCTACAAATGATGCAAGATATGCATAACATAATGATTTCTTTTGAGCATAGATTGACAGTAGATCCTAAACCTGCTACAGCCCATCCCTTTTGATCGTTGATGAGATCCAATCCTATCCAGGTTGAAGAGACTTCTCCAAGTCAATGGTGTAATTTCTGTGACGAACCCCATGACCCAATGACATGTGAACCATTTATGGTTGCTAAAGAGCGGGCAAAGGGTCAAAAATCTGCCCATATTGTAGCTATTATTGAAGAAGAGGAACAATTTGACGATGTTTGCGCTGCCATGACCAAAAACCAGGCAGCCCAAAACTAGTTAAGACCTAAAATAATGCAGAATTCGGGTCTAGGGAGTATTGGATAGAACAGAATTAGAGAGAATAAAAAATATGCCCCTGTTTAAGGTCCAGAACAGCAACCTACACCCACTGCCCAGCCACAAAATATTGTTGTTTCACCTCAGAATAAGGTAGTTTTATCGCCCAATTACTTACTTTATAACATGGCTAATGATCTGGCTGCTTTAAAACCAAATATCAGCTTTTTATATGTGCTTCGAGCCCAGATGTGCTATGAGCCCCCAAACAGCAGCAAAACCTCAACCAAGTGTTTGTTGCCCCTGTTTTACATGCTGTGAATAATAGGACAGCAACACCACACGAATGTTGCTGATTTTGAGGATCAACATTCTGAAAAGGAGGTAAATGTGGTAGCCACTACCCGACCTGAGCCTAGGTACCCTCCCTCCTATGTTTCTATGAGAATCATGGGCAAAGTAGCTCATTCCTGCTTAATTGATGGTGGTTCTTGCCCCAACATCATGTCCAAAGTGATTATGGAGCAGCTTGGTCTCACTTGTACAAGTGAAGCCAAGAATATGCTCACCTGAAACAATAAAGTGCAACCAGCCATTGGTTAGATTAAGGATCTCACCCTGGTCATGTGTTCTCACCCTGAAATCCAAACCACCTGCCATTTCCTAGTAGAAAATATGGAGGTAGGTAATTTTTCTATGATCCTAGGACGAAAATGGCAGCACCTAACCGGTGGGTATCTTAGCCTTTATGATTCCCATATGATGATTTCCCGAGACCGGGAGAACATCATCATTTCAAGAGAACCAAGAATCGTGCCTGACTTGGGGTAGTCACATAGCTTAGGCTTGCAACTCCTCACATCTAAACCACTAAGTTAAAAAGAAACTTAAAATTAACTAAAAGCAACCTAAAACACTTGCAATTTTTATTTCAGCAATTCATTTTCAAGAATTTTCTTTCCATTTATTTTCTGCAAGTCATTCACATTATTCTTTATTTACTATTCAAGCATTCTCTAATTCTTGGGGAAGTAATTGTTTATACGTAAAGTTATTTTGTGAATCATTGTGTGGATAAATTTATTCTTTTATTTCAAGTTGTAAAGATACCTTTTTTGCGAATATTTGTTCAATAAGTGGAATTTAATAATCTTTAGGCACTGGTCTAATTGTTTGTAAAATAAAGGTTTGTTTATCATTAAAAGATTGCATATTGCATTGATTGATTGTCATTGGGTTGGGTAACACTAATCAACAGTTTAATTAACTCCTCGAAATTTAATAAACCTTCACATAGTTTAATAGGGTCTACCCCCCTTGGCTTCTCTAGGAGTGAGCCTAGACGGAAGGAGTCCAGATTGAGGTGACAATGGGTCTGGATTCAAGTTTGTTCCTCCAAGGACACACCAAGTGGGTTGGATAGTTCTCCATGTTTGTAGGTGTGTATGAGGACGGCAACATTATGATAGTTGCAAAATTAACCATCAAAATCAAGTGCAAGATGTTGGAAAGAAGGATAACAATGTGTAAACAAGTTTCCAATAATTAGAACAAGACTCTGATAGCAATTTAAAGGGTGTTAGTAAGTGTTATCAGCAAGATTTGTAACAGCCTTATGGTTGTAGCAAACTATTTCTATAGAAGCAAATTCTAGCCACTAAAATCAACAAGTAAACCACCCAAAAGATAGCTTATAACCAGTAGAACAATTACCAAGGCTTACAAGTGAATTTCAGTGGTAGAAGAGTGAGTAAAAAATTGAATAGAGGATGAGTTTGCTGCAGCCCTATTGGCTGTAGCAGAAAGCTTATTACAGCAATTAGATCACTTGGCTAATAAAGACGCCCTTAGGGCACAATGTAGCTTAAAGCATGTAAAATCAAATTTCAAACTTAAACAATTCAATCTCCTTGATGTCACATTTACCAATGCATAATATTCAATCTCCAATGCAAGTAGATTAGTGCCTTATCTATTGGGTTATGGAATCTTTTTTTTATGAGCTAGGGTTTATTACATCTCTAGGGGTGTAAGTCATTTTACTCCCTAGAGCAAACAAACCTTAGCAAGGTAAATCTACAAGAGTGTAATCCATTTTACTCCTTGTAGCAACCTTTGCCAAAATAGATTTTTCAATGACAACAAAGATAGATCTTGATAGAGGTTGTATGCCCTTATAATCCTCCAAGGGTTTAACAAATTAACCTTAAAACCAAGAAAGAAACAACACAATTGCAGAAATTATTTCCCTAGTTCAAAAGATAGCATGAAAAACCTTTACTTATCAAGAATATTCCACCAAGTTGCCAAGAAAGAAGCATCCAAGAGACAGCGCTATCCCTTTTCCTCCAATAGACAAGTAGAAACATCCAAAATGCATCAAAGAGAAAGAGATAGAATTTCCCAAGTAGGGTGAAAGTTTCAGCCAAGAGAGTATGTAATTCTCAAAACCATGATGATAAAATGAAAGTGAGG
>JASDQU010425940.1:0-10009 GCA_032191745.1 Picea mariana
AAACTAGAATATCAGTTAAAACTTTACAGTAGGGAGCTCTGCTCTACCATTGATTATTACAAAATGGAAAAAATGCCTACATATACTCTTCTCTTCCTTTTGCCCAGTAGAGGCATCTCAGAACTTTCAATGGGTGACGTCTCTTCAATCAAATCTGTCCTTTGTTCCCCTGTCATACACCTCTTTTTTTTCAGCATGGCTCACGCCAGGGGCGTAGCTGAGCCCTTTAAATGTTGAATTGGCGTGTGCAGGTTCCTCTGGTGAGTTGAAGACTCAGTGTGACCTTCCTGAAGAGAACTGGTACAGGGGACCTTCCTGGGTAGACTTTCGGTTGGGATCTCCATACTCTGCAATAAATGAGTGATGTGAGTTTTGAGCCATCCTCTCTTTTCTTCATTAATATCCAGCAGGTGCTGGGATTTAGCTCACATCAAATTGACATCTGGAACATCACCATGCCTTCCTTCGGCGATTTAGCTTGACGTTTCGAGGCCCGAGTGGATAAATGACAAACATAAACACCCCTCCCCCAGGCCTCCTTCTTGATGACCAGGCGCCAAAACCATGGGTTCGATTCTGGGCGCCATCGGAAATTCGGGGTTCGGGGTTTCAAAATGCAATAAATGAGGGGGGGGCCTGCTCCTCGAAACTCCGATATGCCGACATGATACGGATGCATGCCACGCGTCTTTTGGATGGACGACCCAGATAGTACGCTATTATATAGGGGGATCTCCCCATTTTGTAGGCTTGCTTGATGTGACCTGGGGCTGAGACCCTGGGCTAGGCGCTAAAGGCATTTTCAGAACTTCGTTGATCGATGATTTCAATTGGAATGAATGGACAGCTCCTTGTCTCCCGAATCACCGATCCCCGATACACCGACTAGCTGCCACCTGTCCCAACGAGATCGAACGATCCAGATTTGCTTTGAACCATTGGCGCTGCCCTTCGAGCTAAACCCCGGGAAACTTGATAGCCCGAAAGCCCGATTGACCGATCAATTAACTTTGTAGGCTGGATCTCGGCCACCGATGGCAAAACTTTGCTCGCTCGCTTGACTTGCTGTTAAAAAACGGGATTCTCTCGTGTTATGCTCGGGTGCTTCCCGGTCATCCTGCAGACCTGGGTGCATTTGCGCCCCATGACAAAAATAATCACTAACAGCTGCAAATGAATCTCGGTGAATAAATCTGTGTGATCTCTTCCTCAAATGGATTGGCTAGGGTGGATAGTCTCACCACCCAAACCAATCTCCCTTAGGTTTTTTGTCCCAAGAGTTCACAAAGCCACAAAGAGCTCTCTCAAAGCAATTTTAGAAAATGTCATGTCAAGAATGAGAGAGGGTGCCCTATTTTTCCCCATTTATTCTTTGGTTGACTGTTTTGTGACTGTTATCCCCACTTTTTAGGGATAACTAGGAGATCATGTCTTGAGGCCCACAGGTCCTAGACATGGAGTACCGAGAGCAGGATTGACTTGAGCGTGGCCCTAGAGGGCCCATATTTTTCTCCCATCATCTTTTGTCTTGACAACAGCAGTAGCATCCATCACCATCAGATTGGTCCTGTATCAGAAGAGGTTCTTGCTCCATGAGGTAATTGGTCTAGGTATCATGGTGTGTGTCACTTTTGATCATTGAAACCTTTAAATATATGCATCTGGTTCCTCTTATCTCTAACAACTGCTTGGATCTTACATTTTCTCACTTGACCATGTTTGGGGGGATTGACAGGGTGCCCTAGCAAGCTTGTGTCTATAGGTTTTGGTTTTCCACTGGGGGGATTTCTGAAAATCCATCGTCTGCTCCCATCATAGAACCACTCTTACATCTTGTTTCCCGCTCACCTATCCCATTCCCCTTGTCCAGGCATTGGGTCGACCTATTTCAGGATTGCACCTTACCTCATGGGAAGAAGGGGCTAAAGGTCCAGAAGGTAAAAACAGGCTGGTAAAATATAAAATCCTAAAAATGAACCTTGAGATGCTTCGCCCAGGGATCCCCGAGAAAGCAATAAAAAACTTCTCAGCAAGAAACAAGAGGGACCTAGAGAAATAATAAAACAATACCTAATTAGAGGATAGGGGGTCTCATCAGGAGCCAACCTATTAGGTCCATGGGTACCTAGCAGTATGACATTGCCACCAGCTGGTTACCATGCTAGGGCAGTGAATCTTGGTTGCATGGCCAAGGGAAAGGGGGTCTCATCACGAGCCAACCTTCTCATCTCTGCGAAAGTACTTGTGGGTAACGCTGTCAGCTCTGGTCACCATGCCAAGGCAGTGTCTCCTGATTAGCTTTTGAACAAAAAAAGAAAATAAAAGAATAAAAATAATAAAAATAATAAAGGCAAGAATGGGCTTGGAAAAAAATGCATCCATGACAGGGATAGCTCGTCTTCTACAAAGGAACTCACAGATAACACATTGCATCCTTGGCCCTTACTACACCCACATGCTTGGACATCCCCTGACCACACCACCCACTTACATGGCTTGGAAGAGGTCTTTCTGGGAACTTGCCTTTTTCTGTGGACACTAGCCCAATAGAACATTTTGTCTTTTCCTCCAGATTTGTATAACAGGCTTGTGTAATGTCTTTGAGCTATTGACAGATGTATTAGGGATTTTATGNTGTTTAATAACATTAATGATGAGATGTGATTGACATTGCTATGATCCCTGTGACTGATGAGCCCATGGAGGGCGTAGCCTTTGATGTGCAGGACCATGCTCGACTAGCAGGTACCATTTGGACTGGTACACATGGGGAGATGATCAGTTTGGACCTCCATGGGGCTGAAGAGCCCACCAGATGGATGTTGAGACCCCATCAAGGGGTAGATATAGGACACATATGGATCATGGGCTTTGCACCAGAGAAGAAGAGAACGTTCCACCAAAGGCACCCCAGAACAACTTGACCTGGGGGGATAACCCTTTCTTAGTGGAACGTTGGCCTTTGGAGGCCTAGGACATCACCACCTTGACCATGACATCACCTAGCATCATGGACGTTTTGGGTAGGTAGACAAGGCAGCAGTGGCATGTGTGGCAGGTTGGAGAAGCCCAGGGAGGGCTAACGTTTTGCTCCAGGACGCCCCATCTGCCCTAAAAAGGGATAACGTTTCCCTTGGGGGGGATTTTACTCTCCTTTCATCTTGATTTAGGGTTTTAACTTGGCAATTTAATGTAAAACAATATGATTTGATATTTTGGCCTTGTCGGCCTTTTTACCTGACCTAGAATGTAAAATTAGGTCAAGGTTTTGTATAAATGGGAGATTTTCACTCTCATTTTTTCATCACAACTTACTCACTCATTAGTGAGGTCTAATTTAGGCACCCTATATTGGGTCTTTGGATGAATTAAGTGATGTGCACTTGTTGAAGGAAGAGATTTTTGGCATTTATGGTGTTTCTCTTGAAGGAAGGTGTTACAACTAGGGTTTGCATGGTCATTTCTTGGTGATTTGTAAGTATTTTTCTGCAAAACTTCTTAAATGAATGGTTGTAGTTCAATTTCTTGCATTTTTTTATAAATATTTCTGAATCAAAACCCTAGGGGACAAGCACACAAGTAGGTCATTGTCTCATGTCCCCTGATAGAGAAACCTTAAGACATTGTTGAGGAAAGAAAGAACCTAGCCTTAGCTACACTCCTATTTCCTCTCCCCATTGCTAGCCATATTATTCTGAAGCCAAGAAGAGTGAGACATCCTTGGCCTATGTATACTACACTAGGGCCCTACTCTTTCTAGGGTTTGCTAAAAGGCCTTGCTTTAGCAACGCCTCCCTCATCAAACCCTCTTATTTTGGTTATGATTTTTTATTGTTGAGCTAGCCGTTTGCTGGGAAGGAGGAGAGAGCACGAGGCCTTGATTTAGCAACACCGGAGTGGGCCTCTCTCCCCTAGGGTTCCGATTTTGAGTCCCTACTTTGGCAGCACTTTAAAACTTTTCCCTCTAGTCCTTGAAATCTTGCCTCCTTCAACCTGTGCGTCCTTCACTTGTGACTCCATTAAACCCTAAGGCACTGATCTAAGACCTCAAATGTTGAAGTAGAACTTGATCTAAACTCTCTCAAAGCTTTTGAATTGAAACCCTAACTACACTAACCCTAACTCTAGCTAACCCTACTAACCCTAAGTTGCTGACATCATTATTGGATATTTCATATTTATTGAAGCAATGTTTCATCTTGTGAGCAATTGAATGTGGTTTTAGGCATAAATTGAGTAAAGTGTTGGTTTATTACATTGAATTCCATATCGTTCTAGTATCTATTGGTGAAGTGACATTATTTTATTGCTATTTTGTAAACATTGATTTCGTCAACATTTACTTTCAAATTGCTTATATTGAATATAAGATAGTCTTTGATATATATGAAGTACTAACCAGAGCCTGCATATATCAGTTTATTGTTGCTTTTTTATAGGGCAGGGATTCCACTTGGTTATCTTTGTTGGCTATAAGCCGGACTATCTGTTTTGGTGGTGATCTATGAAAGGGGAAACTTGTCATTGTTTGATTATCCTTCAGCCTCTTCAAAACCCCAGGTCATCGGGGATGTCTCCCCTGGGCCTCACCTCCCTAAAGAGAAAGAACCTTCCCATCATGGTGACATTGGGTGGGATAGGTTCTTGTTACGCCAGTTTGGCCCTCTACTTTATAGCCTTTCTTCCTAGCTACAAACTGTGCGATAACATTTTGGCGGCATTGTCAAGGAACACTGAGTCAATTCTCCTCAAACAAAAAATCTTTTTCGGTAAGCCTTGCCTCAGAGCCTTATCTTACAAGCTTACCTGGTGACTCCACTAGGGTGTTTTCCCTTTTCTTTTGATAGTTTCAAGAAAATTATCTAGCGACTCCACTGATGACGAAGCCAACTATGACTTCACAATGGGATTTGGGGAACTATGAACCTTTGGACATGAGTAAGATCCTAGGATATCCTAGAAAAATTCCCCCCTGGTATTAAAAATGGCTCCCTAGATTTGCTAGCATCGATGGAGAAAGACCCGATTGTCACATGAGCAGTTTCTGGGCTTTCTTTCATCACCACTCTGTCATTGATGATGTTGAAGACTTGGTAATGAAACTCTTCTCTACCACTTTGCATGGAGAGGCTAGAAGATGGTATGATAATCTTCTAACTGCCAGCATCACATCTATGGACCAGTTTGAAGAAATATTTCTTGAGAGGTGGGGTGTGAAATTGGAATGTATCCAATCATTATTGAAAGGACTTGAGCACATAAGACAAGCTGAGGATGAAACTGTCAGAGACTTCCAGATTATATTTGAGAACATTCTATATCAGATTACTAAGAGTCATCATCCCGAGGAGAGATACTTGGTCCATCTCTTAGCTTGTGCACTTTTGGGATATTTGAGTTCCCCTCTTGATAAAATAACCCCAAGGATGTTTGATGAAGATTACTACATGGCTACAGTGATTGGGGAGAAGATATCCTCATTTGATATAGGATGCCTCTTTACCTTAAGTACTCTCAATGGAGAGAGTTCGTTTACCCTTGAGAACTTCATCATTGATCTCCAAGAAGAAGGGGAACAAACCACAGATCGACGAGGGATTGCTGAAGAAATAGTTGAAGAGAGAACCCAATAATGAAGTATCAAAATGCCCTCTTCCTCTTGATAAAGTGATCCATAAACATGATAAGGTTAGTTTCTCTCCTTTTTAGGATTTTGATGATACCTTGTTTCATGACTCAGAGAGTGGTGAAGAAATGGAATCCCCGAATGAAGAGCATTTTCCTTGTTGCATGACCAAAGAAGAAGGGGCTACTCATGCGGATAAGACAGTAATGCATGTTAAAGATACCAAAGTCCTTGAAGCTCCTACACAAGAAGAAAAAATAAGTCACCCTCCTCTCCAAGATTCAGGTGATTGTCTACTTTATGATTTGGAAGAAGAAGAGGAAATGGGTGAGCTCTTGAATGTTTTGACCCCTCTATGTTATGATACTGATATTGACATAGTTGATTTTGATGAGTTCATACATGTTGGGAGACGTAGGTGGGATGCAGTTGGTTATGATATGGATCTTATCTGTGACATAAAGAGTCATCTCCAAGTGTTGCCCTTGCAATTATCACAGCAAGCTCTTGACCAGTGGAAACAAGAAGATGAGATTTTTACCGATGCTCCCCAAACTCTCAAGGTTGACCAAGTACCATATTTGCCTGATATTTTTTAGTCTTACCTTGAGGCCTTTGATGAGTACTCCTCTAAGCACTTAGATTTACCCCATTAAGATGACTATCAACCATCACTATGCTCAGATTTTGATAGGAGTAAGAATATTGTTTGCCTAAAGAAGGATTCTCATGACCTTTTTCCCCAGCTACCTCTTATTACCTTACCTTGTTGTATCATTAAAGGTGTAGTTGGGAATTATACCTTTTGCATTGAGTTTCCTGTGAAGAAAACCAGAGAATCCAAGGATTAGTTGAAAAATACATATTTCAGTCTATGATATCATTTTTTCAACTTTCCCTTGAGAGTTTGCCAGTTATCTGCTAGATCTTTGTCGATCGGGCTTCAGAGCATGAGGACATCCTAGGTAGCCAGTTTGCAGACCTCCTGAGCCAGTATTCTGAACCGTGGAATTTTCATGACCCTTTCCAGAGGTGGATTGAGTACTTTCCTCAGAGATGCACTTGGAAAATTTTTATCCCTCCCACCCGTCTCCATGAGTTAGACTTTAAGATTTTCGATGATATAATACATGCTCTAACCCATGTCATTTTTGTGCTTGATTTTTCACTTTTATGGTTTATGATGAAGAAAAAAGGCAGGTATTGTGGGACATTGTTGGATTGGCTTCATTGGTTGTTTGACTACACCCACATCCAGCCAACAAGTCTACAGGTTATGCCAGATATGTTGAGGTTCTCATGCACTCTATGGTGAGCACATGTCCTCGAGTTGGAGCCATATGTTATCCCCACTTTTTAAGGATAACTAGGAGATCATGTCTCGAGGCCCACAGGTCCTAGACATGGAGTACTGAGAGTAGGATTGACCTGAACGTGGCCCTGGAGGGCCCATATTTTTCTCCCATCATCTTTTGTCTTGACAGCAGCAGCAGTAGTAGCATCAATCACCATCGGATTGGTCCTGTATCAGAAGAGGTTCTTGCTCCATGAGGTAATTGGTCCAGGTATCATGGTATGTGTCACTTTTGATCATTGAAACCTTTAAATATATGCATCTGTCTCCTCTTATCTCTAATGACTTATTGGATATTACATTTGCTCACTTCACCATGTTTGGGGGGATTGACAGGGTTCCCTATCAAGCCTGTGTCTGTAAGTTTTGGTTTTCCACTGGGGGGATTTCTGAAAATCCTTCGTCCGCTCCCATCATAGCACCACTCTTAAATCTTGTTTCCCGCTCACCTATAACATTCCCCTTGTCCAGGCATTGGGTCGACCTATTTCAGGACTGCACCTTACCTCATGGAAACAAGGGGCTAAAGGCCCAGAAGGTAAAAGCAAGCTGGTAAAAGATAAAATCCTAAAAATGAACCTCGAGATGCTTCACCAAGGGATCCTCGAGAAAGAAATAAAATTCTTCTCAGCAAAAAACAAGAGGGACCGAGAGAAATAATAAAACAAGACCTAATCAGAGGATAGGGGGTCTCATCACGAGCCATCCTATTAGGTCCATGGATACCTAGAAGTATGACATTGCCACCAGCTGGTTACCACGCCAGGGCAATGACTCTTGGTTGCATGGCCAAGGGGAAGGGGGTCTCATCACGAGCCAACCTTCTCATCACTATGAAAGTAATTGTGGGTAACGTTGTCAGCTCTGGTCACCATACCAAGGCAGTGTCCCCTAATTAGCTTTTGAACAAAAAAAGAAAATAAAAGAATAAAGGCAAGAATGGGCTTGGAAAAAAATGCATCCATGACAGGGACAGCTCGCCTTCTACAAAGGCACCCACAGGTAACACATTGCATCCTTGGCCGTTACTGCACCCAGATGCTTGGACATCCCCTGACCACATCATCCACTTACATGGATTGGATGAGGTCTCTCTGGGAACTTTCCTTTTTTTGTGGACACTAGCCCAATAGGAATCTGTGTCCTTTTCCCTAGACTTGTATTGTAGGCTTGTGTAATGTCTTTGAGCTATTGATTGATGTATTAGGGATTTTATGCATGTGTTTAATAATATTAATGATGAAATGTGATTGACATTTTCATGATCCATGTGACTGATGAGCCCATGGAGGGTGTATCCTTTGATGTGCAGGTCCATACCCGATAGACAAGTACCATTTGGACCGATACACATGGGGAGATGATTAGTTCGGACCTCCATGGGGATAAAGAGTCCACTAGATGGATGTTGAGACCCCATCAAGGGGTAGAGATAGGATAGAGTTTGATCAGAGCCTTTGCACCAGAGAAAAATAAAACGTCCCACTAGAGGCACCCTGACAGAGCATGACCTAGGGGGATTTTCCCTTTTTCAGTGGAATGTTGGCCTTGGAAGGAATAGAGCGTCACCCATCATGGCCATGATGTCATCCAATAGTATTGACATTTTGGGAGGAAGACTGAGCAGTATTGGCACGTGTGGCAGGTTGGAGAAGCCCAAGGAGTGCTAACATTTTTCTCCAGGATGCCCCATTTTCCCTAAAAGGGGATAACGCCTCCCTTAGAGGGGCTTCTTATCTCTTGTAGGGTTTGATGATAGAACCTTGTTGTAGCAACACTCTCCCTCATTTGACTCTCTTGTCTTGACTTTATCTTTCATTCTAGCCATTTTTTCCATCTAAGGAAGGAGGAGTGAGCACGAGGCCTTGCCATAGCAACACCGGAGTGAGCCTCTCTCCCCTAGGGTTTTGTCTTTGAGGCCCTGC
Organism: Picea mariana; assembly: GCA_032191745.1. Lineage (NCBI taxonomy): Eukaryota > Viridiplantae > Streptophyta > Pinopsida > Pinales > Pinaceae > Picea > Picea mariana. The sequence goes on from JASDQU010425940.1 coordinate 8,906, forward strand.
CATAGCAACACTTCAGATCGCTTCCCTCCAGTCCTTAGTTGTCCTCCTTCAACCTGTGTGTCCTTCACTTTTGACTCCATTAAACCCTAAGGCACTGACCTAGAAGTCCTCCAACGTTGAAGTGAAATTGGTCAAACAAATCTCAAACCCTTTGAAATCTTAAACCTTAACTACACTAACCCTAGCTCTAGCTAACCCTACTAACCCTAGTTGTTGATGTCATCATTGGTTATTACATCTTTATTGCAGTAATGTTTTTTATTTTGAGCAATTGAATGGTGATTTAGGCATAAGTTAATTGAAGTGTTGGTTTATTACATTGAATGCCACATCATTTTAATAATTATTGATGAAGTGATATGATTTTTTATTGCTATTGATAAACATTGACTCTGTCAATATTCATAATCAAATTGCTTATAAGTTCATTAGATAGTTCTTGATTGATATGAAGTACTAACCAAAGCCTGCATATATCAGTTTATTGTTGTTTTGTTCTCGGGCAGGGATTCTACTTGGTTATTGCTTCTAGTTATTTTTATTGGCTATAAAGCCAGACTATCTGTTTTGGTGGTGATCTGTGAAGGGGGAAACTTGTCATTTTCTGATTATCCTTTAGCCTCTTCAAAGCCCCAGGTCACTGGGGACGTCACACCTAGACCTCACCTCCCTAAAGAGAAAGAGCCTCCCCATCATGGTGACATTGGGTGGGATAGGTTCATGTTACGCCAGTTTGGCCTTCCATCTCATAGCCTTTATTCTAGCTACAAATTGTGCGATAACATTTTGGTGTCATTGCCGGGGAGGAGGAGAGAGCACAAGGCCTTGCTTTAGCAACACCAGAGTGAGCCTCTCTCCCCTAGGGTTCTGATTTTGAGGCCCTACTTTAGCAGCACTTCAAAACTTTTCCCTCTAGTCCTTGAAATCTTGCCTCCTTCAACCTATGCATCCTTCACTTGTGACTCCATTAAACCCTAAGGCATTGATCTAAGACCTCAAATGTTGAAGTAGAACTTGATCTAAACTCTCTCAAAGATTTTGAATTAAAACCCTAACTACACTAACCCTAACTCTAGCTAACACTACTAACCCTAAGTTGCTGAC
>JASDQU010425957.1:0-10012 GCA_032191745.1 Picea mariana
TGGATGCTTTTCCTTTCAGTTGGTACATTGCAATTCTTCCTTCTGACTGGGCAGAATAATTTTTCAATTGGAAGTATTTCTTCATGCCAAGAAACCATGTCTCGGCATCTTCCTCCTTCTTATGTTCTCCATCAAATGTTGGAGGCTTAATCTTGTTCATCTCTCCTTTCAATTCCTCCTTTCCAGATTTTCGATGTTTTTTGGTAGGGGATGGGCTTGAACTACTGTGTGTCTTCCTGTCAAAATGTCCTTGGGAGTGACTAAGATGTCGGCTATCACTCCTCGACCTACTTCTTCTCCCATGGGTTCTGTGACTCTCCGTCGTATTTGAGTCTCTTCTTTTCTCGAGTTTCTTCTCTATTCTTTCCAGGCTCTTCAAAAATTTTAAGTTTAATGCACCCTGTCGATCCTTGACTTTCATGAGCTTTCAGCTATCATCTCGGCGAGCCTTGGCCTCTCTTTGCAATCCTTCAAGGATTTTCATTATGTGTTCTTCCTTATCCTTCTCTTTTCCATGCCCATTGGAGTTCGATCCTTCGACTCCCAGGTTAACATCCTTTCCTTCCTGTTCATCTTCTATTTTAGGGGTAATCCGCACCTTTCCCCATTCCATACTTGGCGTTGGTTAACTGGAGTACTGACCTCTGTTGAACTCTGCACACACACTGTGCAATTAAATTCGAAGTTTGTCAGGCCATCAAAACTTCACAAACAATATTCAGCATTTATAACTAATACCAACAAGAACAAAAGAAATTTCGATTCCAAATGATTTTTCTGAGCTTCTTATTCGGCTCTGCAATTTTCGTGTTTTTGGAGCTTTCTTTTTCGACACTTCGGGATTTCAGAACTTCGGTTTTTTTCTTTTTTTTTTTCTTTTTTTTTTTTGTACCTCGGGACTTCGTGTTTCGGGGTTTCGGAGTCTCGGTACCGGAGAACTCCCTTTTAACTTTCCAGTCTAGACTCGTGGTTCACACGACCTCCCCTTATATGACCACAGTCATACCTTCTATCAGGGTTTCGGACTTCCCAATGTCCAAATGCACATGTCCTCAGGATTCGTGATTCTCCAAATCCCGATGCGCCCTTCACATGTTAGCCCTCCTGGCTTAGCCCCTGGTCCACGTGACCTCTACCCCGTGACCGTAGTCAAACCTCTCGTCGGGGTTTCAGGGTTCGGCGTTTCACAATGCATGGACTTCTTGTCCCCGCGATTCCCGATTCTCCGAATCTCGACTCGCCGCTATACAGACAACTGGCTCCCACAATGGTGCTTCCCTCCTTTCCAGCGTGCTGACAGCTGGCTGCACGGTGGTACCTTCCTCTCTGTCAAGGTTTCGGACTTCGCGAATCCAAAGTGCATAAACACCTTGTCACTAGGATCCCCGATATCACGATGACCCAAATACCGATAGACGACTCCCTTGTCGGGATTTTTCCCGATGAATCTGATGGCTGCCACTTGTCCACATCACCGACTCCGTCGTGGCCCCATGATATTTCCTTAGCCTGTCGGGATATCGCGTTTCGCAATTTCAAGTTGCAAGATTATCCTGTCCTCAGGATCTCCGATATGCCGATTTCTGACTCTCTTCAAATTTCTGACACGCATCCCAAATTATGGACAGTTTAGGTCAACCCTTGAGTTTTTCTACTTTACAAAACCATGAACCTTCACTTACCGGAACTCCGATGACCACATTCCCGATCTGGATGACCACGCGACACGTGCCCTTCGTCTTTCGGACGGTCTGGATCTATTTCGAAACTTTTGCCCCTAGTCTCTGAGGTTTAACCTTCGGACATCTCCCGAATGATCCTACGGCTGACGGGTTTTTCGGCCGAGATCTGACGGCTCAGACGGTTCCTAACCAATTCAAAATTCCGCATATCACGATTTCCACATTCCTATGTATTTCAAAAGGAATTTTAATTCCTACGCATATTTTTCCAAATTCGACGGTCGTGAGGGCTCGCCTTCCCTCCCAAATAGATCCTACAGTTTGAACACCATTGGTGTAGGGACCTGTCTCCCCGTGGCCATAGACCACACCGGCTACGATTTCACTGCACCGCTAAACCTCCTGAGCTCATAAGTGCAGTCAAGCAACTACTTGACACTCTGGAACAAACCAAGGTCCAAAATTGACCATCCCAGGCCCAATTTCCTTCACATTCTCGGTCCAACGACCACTCCACTGGCCCATTTAGGCTCAGCGTCGAAACCTTGGCTCTGATACCAATTTGTAACACCCCTTTCACTCAACTACCCCGGGTTACTATAAGACTACTTGGCAGATAACCCAGAAAAACTGTAGCATGCCTTGGCTACTGTGTAGGTGTTACTACGCGGAATAACACATTCTCATTCATAGTTAATCACGTGCATTTACGCAATGAAATACATTTAAGCTCAGAGTACTCATAAGAGACATTTTAACATAAATAATCCATGGCAAATACATTAATCCAAATGCACAGCAGAATGCATGATCATTTTAATACACAGAGATACAAAACATATTGATAAAATGTGATAAAACATAGTTAGACACTTATCTTGTAACAATGGTGGATCCACCAACCAAGTGTAGGCCTTCCACGAACCACCCAGCCTTAGACCACACTGCTCATCAGCTCAGCAGTGGATCACCCCCGAGCTAGGACTAAGCTCCACCCCAAGGCAAGGAATTCTAGATAGGCTGAGGTTACAGGAAAAACAACACTTAGAATCTGGAATGATTCATCCCAGGATGTCATCCTACGCCCACTACTACTAGACTCTCATTTCCCACATGCCTGTTCCACCCCAAGGCAAGGAATCCTAGCTAGGTTGAGGTTACAGGAAAAACATCACTTAGAATCTAGAAGGATTCATCCCAGGATGCCGTCTTATGCCCACTACTACCAGACTCTCATTCCCCACATGCCTGTTCCACCCGGGAGTATACACCTTCACAAGCACAGTCCATCGGTGCTAACCTCCCTCTCTGGGTCTCGACAACAGGCCGAATCAAGAAGTCTCAGAGCCTGAAGCTGGTTCTGGACACTCTCTAGAAGAAACCTCTTCCAGCAACATCCACCTCCCTCACTTAGAGAGAGGTCACACACAGGCTCAATCACCACCTCCACTGGACAACAATTCACGCGCAATCCATATCTGCATGACCACCACAGTCAACCGGGAATACGGACTCAGACCTCTCAGAACAAGCTCAACAATGACAGCTAGGTCTCACGGTGTTGATTTTCAGAATTTCCTGAGAAGCAATTTTCGCAAGGAATTACACAGACTCTCTCCACCCCGGCAGAATGGTCGTTTCCCATCCGCCCTGCCGAGGATAGACTCATGCTCTGGTGTCGGGGATGCGTAATAGACAATCCACGCAAGGGTCAACGCAGGTTCGGATGGTTCAGAGGATGTACGAGGGTTTTTCTGCAAGAGTCAGACCCCTTCCCTTCTGGCAGTCCGTGAGTCCCATGGAGGAGGAACCCCCAACATGGCTCATCTCGGCCTTTTATTGCATGGCCAGGGTTGACACTTGTCACCCATGCGAATGCATGCGTTCCTGCAACGTGCATGCCTCCCACCATTTGGAAATCACATGTCCTTCCAAAAAGGACTTAGGTTAAAACATATAATGCACTTCTCTTTTGGAATAATATTAAAATATTATTCCCAAGGCTTAAGCCCCCTAGGCTCAACACTTAGCCCCTTTTCCCACCTTTAGCCCCTAATTCCTTGCCCACTCTATGGATGTTCAGTCCCCCTTCACTCATTCATCGTGGTCGGTCTGCACATGGCGGTGTTTATATTTATTAATTGTTTTGAATGATTACATATACAACAGCAGGCCCCTGGGCTTCAACACTTAGGCTCTCTGGCCTAACAGCACATAAGTCTCCCTCTTATAAGAACTTGGCTCACCAGCCTATAAAACATAATTACAATTTCTTTCAAAACACGGTTTACAATGGGGCTCGGCCTTGGGGACACTACATTGAATATGTGTTATATTCTTTGCACGACTAGAACTAGTGTCTACTTTGTATTGGGCGTGTAGGGGGGTAAAAGTGGGGTGTAGCACCCCCTTCCTAGGGAGTCACAGGAGGGCGGAGCCCCCCTGTTCGGGGGGTTTGTAGGGGGGCGGGAGCCCCCAAAAAAATTTTCATCGGTTTTCGTGTCCTTTTTTGGGTGGTTTTTCATCACATGGTTTTTCGTCGATGGTTTTCTATTTCTTGTTAAGGAATTAGGGTTGTTGACTAATCCAATTCATTGGATTAGGGTTTTGAATTCCGCTCACTCCTATATGTATATTGTATTGTAAAAAATGTATGTTGTGAATGAATATAGAATATGTTGGTTTTCCCGGTTTGGGATTCCATTGGAAAAATATTTTTGTAATGTGTGTGTTTTCTATTATATCTTTTTTGTTCTTTTTTTAAAATTTTGTTTGCAGTAAAATATTATACAAGGTTAAAAACTACAATAAGTCTGACATACATAATCCACGATACCAAACAGTTAATGGATCTCATCTAACCATCTAAATCTATTTCTGATGTTTTTGCTTCCTTTTATAGCTTTCTCTACTCAGGAGCTTTGTCTATTTATCCCTACTCCACTCATTCTACTAAAAAACTATCTTGCATGCTTCTAGCACGTTCCTGTAGTCCACATAGCCTTTTGGAATCAAGGCAATCTTAACTGCCTCTCCATCTCATCTTTTTTCAGCTCCATGATCATTTGTTTTATTGGTCGTAATCATTCGAGAAGATTTCTCGATGATTCCTTTCTTAATTCTAGCATCTAGCTTCTTGATTTTCGACGCTTACTGACAAAACTTGGACCGAAAAGCATATTTTGTATCTTGGACTTGGCATGCAATATCAACACTTGATATGTCATGCACTCATTTCCCTTCTCTACGCATTTAGCTTAAGCACGCGAAAAACTAGAACGGGCGCACACCAAACTTGGAATGAGTTCACACAAATTCATTTGTGCGTGCACGCGAGATTAACCCAAAAATTTGGGTGCCAACATAATATTAGAATAAGCTAATTAGATAATGAGCAACCAAAGAATTCAATTGGCATACCCTTTTCTTATATGGTTTGTCTTATTGTAGCTTGTTTTTCTTTATTAATGGTTTTTTCCATCATCTAATAAGATGGAGATGCACTCTATTAGAATAAAATATACTATGTATTTGATTAGTGTGGGCCATCATAATTAAAATACATAGACATTATGATGGAAATCAATAAACAAAATGCATCAGGTTACCAATGAATGTGATATCAATGGGAAAATAACATTAATGTAATTACATTATTAATTAAACTTTTAATATCAAATAATTGTGATTATAATTTTGTGATTACTCAATGCTTTCGAAGCCTATGAATAATGGGAAAATAACATTAATGTAATTACATTATTAATTAAATTTTTAATATCAAATAATTGTGATTATAATTTTGTGATTACTCAATGCTTTCGAAGCCTATGAATAATAGTCTTGAGCATAGATATTTATCATCCTTTATCACAAAGAAGGACACTACCTTGTCAATATGAAGCAAAAAAAAATGCTCACCATAAGAAAACCATCAAAAATAAGATCATTAAAGGAATCACTCAACTCAAATCAATTCTTCAAGCCACATGAAGCATCCAAATAACATACACTAAGTTCATCACCAAGAGACAAATTATTCAATCTTAATCCTTGAGGAAAAACTGAATCGATGAGGAAAATTATAGAAAGAAATCAAAGAAACTTAGTGCATCCAATGGGGCTCAATCCTCACTAAGTATTGAAGATCAAAACAAGTGAAAATAATTAAAAAAAAATGGGCATCCTGAATCCCTATGACTCATGACTCATGTCTCTTACAATAGGGAATATGAGAAAGGGGAAAGTTCCACTTTCTCTTGGAAAATTGGCCCTTCAAGATAGTCACCCCACAAACAAATGGAAATTGGCAATAACCCACAAAAGGAAGGAGGTGTAAATGAAAAGGAAAATAATAAAACCCAAAACCTTTTAGGTCTACAAATCATGTACCAAAAATTTAAACTATAAAGAAAGAAAATCTCAACAATATAAAAACAAAAATAGAACACAAATGAAAACTGTTGATCATCCTATTCATCAATGAAGTAACCTACAATATTTAAATTTGAAACTCGGTGAAAAGGATAACAATCATTCATCCCAACCACCCAAACTACATCTAATGGACAAATATTCTCATTTATAACTTACAATAACTTTATATAAAAATATTTATCTTATATATTTATCTTAATTTGTTTATAATATATATTTATCTTAACTCCCTCACTTTATTTATAAATTATATTTATTTTAAATCCATTTCTATTTCACAATTCATTAGCAACATCTAATTCATTATTAATACTTTACAACTCTTTCATGATTTTAACCCCTCACAACTACGTCATTTAAAAACTCATATTATTTTAAAGAAAAAAAAAATTAATAGTTTTTTTTTTATATTTTAAAAAATAATTGCCTCAAAAGTCTAGTCTAATGTGGAGAATGTAAGATAACACATTAAAATAATAATAATAAAACACACACACACACACACACACACACAATGAGGAGATGTTCATGTAAAGTAACAAGTTAAAATAATAACAAAATATTACAATAATAATGACAAATTAATAATTAATAATAAGAAATAGTAAAAATTTATATGAGCTACATTATACACACTACACACGGGTATGGGAGTGATGTTCATTTAAGGTAACACAATAAAATAATGAGCATAGATCCATCTTAACTTTTAACCTTTCCTCAAGTTTTATAGTCAAAAAAATATTTTCACCTCCATATATTTGATCGAGAGTTAAAATGAATCTATACTAGTTTATTTTTTTAATTTCATTTTTCTATATATATATTTTATTTATTATAAAAATTTCCAAATCATTTATCCAAATTTTTAAAATTTCATTTTAAAATTTTATATTATAATTAAAATATTTATTAAAAAATTAAAATTTTATATTATAATTAAAATATTTATTAAAAAATAATAAATTATTTTAAAACTTTATATTATAATTAAAATATTATTAAAAATAATCCCATTTTTTATCAACTTTGATATATATAAATAATTTGCATCTCATAGCTATGATTGAATTACATAATAAAGCTATGATTCAATTACATAATAACGAATAATTTACATTTCATAGCTATGATTCAATTACATAATAACGTGTCTAAAGTGTTAGAGAGTAAAAGTTTTGTTCCATTTAAAATTTTCCAAATTCCAATAATCAAGTTCCATCATCTTGAAGATTTGTTTTACTTTATCTGATCCAAATTCCATCCCCTTATGGTGTACAAGATCTATGTTACGTAAAATATTGTTAAGGACGAGGAATCAAAGATTTTCATGGAAAACTCTGGTAATAATGTAGTATTATCATCAATATGCTATTTTATAAAATTATATTTTCAACCATAATAAAGAAAAGGTGGGCAAAAGTGGAATGAATTACTATGTTTGGTTACGTAATTGCTCCATGAAAAGTAAAGGGCTTCGGCGTGTGGAATCTGGACGGAAGTTAGGTTGTAAAACCACTTCATCCATGACAGAAAAAGTATATTATTTAATGAGAGAGTGTGTGGGCGTGATAATTACGTAAGGTGTAAAGTTTCTTTTTATTGTGATGCCTTTCATTTCTTTCGCTTCATATGATTGATTTGGAAGCTTTGTCTCTTTGCTTTTTTTTATTATTATTAGTTTTTGAGGGAGGTACTATTCTATAGCATTCGATAAGTTTTGAATGGGTATTAGTTTTCGTGTTGATGTTAATTTTTTTCTTATTTTTAATGTTTCAAACATGAAAGTGTGAAAAATATTTTTATTTTAATTAAGATAAATAAAAAATATTTTTTTGCTTCATATTATTGATTTTCAATTTTCACCTCTTATTGCAGAAGTGATGATCGAGTGCATTAACACTTCTGTCATCCCTTATTTCTATGCGAAGTATTAAATGTCGAGGCAAGGAAATCAACCTTCCCCTGTAAGATAAATCCTGAGAAATCTTGAGGATCATGGGCTCAAAACCTGCACTAGCCTTGGTGTTATTAACATGATGGTAAAGAGTGACATATCTCTCACCACTATTTCACAATAGATTCTATGCAATTGTTCTGGAAGATATCTATCCCTTATGGATAAAGAACTTTCTATGCATTTGGACAAGATTTTTTTGCTTTTGCTTGGGAAATTTTGTCTTAGGAATTGTGCTCCAACATCTGCATGTGTTCCCAGATAAGATGTTGAGTCATCCCTTGTAGTTCCTATAGACTTTGTTCCCTAATTTTATAGTCTTCCAATTGTAGTTTCATTCATAGCTTATTGTTCCAATGAATGATGCAGAGGCATAGGTAGGTCACAGGTGTGGGAGAAAAGGAAAATAGAAAGGTTTAAGCAGATCATGTTCCAGCGGTTCACCCAGTAGCTAGGTCAAGGACGCTTGAAACAGAGAGAGCAGCAGGGAATGAAGCTAAGTGAGCTTATCGCCTTGAATGAGTAAACGACTTACTTTAAGCACTAGTAGCTATCGATCCCATTGAAGAATCCATTATATAACCCTTAGTTGTGGGATATGGATGCGCTTTAAGGCTCTTTGGATGTATCTATTATTGCAATGGGTGGACTCTTATGTCTGCAAAGGTATTGTCTCTGACGCTTTCAAAGGTCTTATATCGGTGGCTTGCGAAATCCCTATCTCATTCTTTACCTATGAGAAATGTCAACCATAATACCTATTACCATTATCATGTTTTACATTCAAATTCATTTCATAATATGCACAATGTCTTTAGAGATTATCTTTAGACTTTGCGAGTGAGACACATAATCCAACTGTTTAAAACTATTACATTGAGTTTCCTTTTGTTTAACGAGTGCAAGGCTGAGAACTCATGCATCAATGGAGCCTTTAATTATAGCTACTCACGAACAAATCAGTAGAATGCATGTGTTGTACAAATTATCGATACCTCATTATCTTGATAAAATGGACATCAATCAAGCTTCCCGTCGAATCTTAATAAATGTGAGAGGAATTATCGAACAAAGATTTACTACGAGAAAATATTCCATGGAGCTGTCATCTACCGTATATAAAGATTGGAGATTTAACAAACAATGATTGCCCGTCGATCTTCTTAAAAGGTTTGTTATAAAAGAGTAAAACACTAGTTTCATTAAATAATATTCTCATAGTATATTGACATATAAATGTTATGTTATGCATGGGAACGACTGTCCCGGACCCAAAAACACCCCACGAGCTAAATCTTGTGATGGAAGACTACCTATTTTCCATAGACAGTCTGGAAGTATGGTTTTCTATGAAAGATTGGGTTTTCGACTACTTGTATTTGTATTATAGGAATAATGCGCCAATGAAAAGAGATCAAGAATTGCAATCTTGGTGTAGTGAGATTTTAAACATTGGGCATGGAGATCTCAAGGATAGTTCGAGAAGATGGAGACAAAAGAGGAAGTTATTGAAGCAGTGACCACTATTATGTGGCTTGCATCAGCTCACCACGCCGCAGTCAACTTTGAGCAGTATTCATATGGAGGGTACATGCCCAATCTTCCCACCATGAGTAGATTCCTTATTCCAAATAAACATTCTGAAGAATGCACAGACATGGTGAGATATCTAGATGAATATTTCCTTAACACTGTATCTACACCATTCCGGGCCACTCTTGTCATGGTTGTTTTGGAGATCTTGTCAAAACATGCTAAAAATGAAGCATACGTGGGGAAAATAGATGAATCCACACCATAATGGGCCGATGACAGTGGAGTAGATGAAGCATTCAACTGATTTTCATCAAGGATAGTGGAAGTGGAGAAGAATGTAACAGATAGAAACAATAATCCCAATCTGAAGAACAAAAATGGGCATGCTTTAGTTCCTTAA
>JASDQU010426005.1:0-10156 GCA_032191745.1 Picea mariana
CCTTATCTACAACCGAAGTAGAGTATAATGTAGTAGCAACATGTTGTACACAAGTTCTATAGATGAAACAAACTCTGACAGATATATAGGTTTATATGATGAGCCCATTCCAATCTATTGTGATAATACAAGAGCCATCAGTATCTCAAAGAACCTGGTGATGCACTCCAAGAAGAATCGCATTCCAATCAAGTATCACTTTCTATGGGAACAAGTTGCAAAGAAGAACATCAGAGTTGAATATGTGGGCACAAAATAACAAGTGGCAGACATCTTTACAAAACCGCTTCCATAGGAATCCCTTGAGTATCTTTTCCAGAGACTCGGAGTAATTTCTACTCCAAAATGAATGCTTTTGAATCCTTCTCTTATATGTTTTATATTTACATGAGGATGCACTATAAAGAGGACAATTCAGGTTGGGAGATCAGTTTAAGGAAGATTTTTGTCAGGGGGAGCATCCCCAGATGGAAAGATACCTTTTCCATTGATGACAAAGGGGGAGATATTTATTAGATGCAAAGGTAAATTCTTGGAGAAAGAGCATAGAGGCATGGTTCCAAGGGGAGCGATGGTTAGAGGGGAAGCATGAGTGATATGAATTTAGTATTTCATCAGATTTTTTCCATCAATGCCAAAGGGGGATATTGTTGATTAATTGGGTTGTTTGTCATTGATGTCAACCCTTGAAGAAAGTCTGGTAGCGAATTCTGGTAGAAAAAAGGTTTGGGTAATGGACCCAATTTTGTTTGATGGATAATGGTATGAGTTTTGATATATTTGCAGGTAAGACTATTATATATGGATAGTACATGTCATTCCATTTTTAGTGGTATGTGGAACATCACATAACTCCTCACGGTTAGAGAGTTATGGCCATGTAAAGTTGGAGAACCCTCACGAGTCATCTAGAAGCCCCAAAAGGTCAAAGTAGTCAAAGTGTTTGCAAAGAAGAAATTATTTAAATAATAAAGTGAAGGGATGAGCATACTATAATTCAAAGAGGATGCAAAAGAAATTGTTTAAATAATAAAGTTAATGGAGAACTTACTAATTATGGAAAGTGGTTAAGTTAAGTGGACAAGTGGTTATAAGTGGGTTAACCCTAAAATAAGGAAAGTGGGTTAAGATGGTTAGAAGGTAACCCCTTGAGGAAGATACATAAAAGTACAAATAAGAGGTAAGGGTCTCTTATTCAAATTACACTTGAATATCATTGAATATCTATTTTTGTGAAAGGTTATTTGGGTAGTTATTATTGATAGAGAAAAGTGCATCATAAAAAGTGTAGTAGAAAAAGTGTGGCAGGAAAAGTGCGACAGGAAAAGTGCAGAAAGAAAAGTGCGGAAGAAAAAGTGTGGCAGGAAAAGTGTGGAAGAAAAAGTACGGAAGAAAAAGTGCGGCAGGAAAATCGCAGCAGGGAAAGTGTGGCAGAAAAACTGCAGTAGATAAAGTGCGGCAGAAAAATCGCGGTAGTGGATTCGTGGGACCAAAACCATGGAAGAAAAATGCTACAAGAAGAAAAAAGGTATGGTTCTCATATGTGTAGTGTTGAATTTATGAATCAAGTTAAGGGTTTTCCTTGTAAATATGTTGGATTCCCTCTTGGGATTTTATGGCTTGTTGTAGAGTTGATCTGAGGCAGATCTATTGAAGTCTAATTTTGGTTCATGTTTGAGGGATTTTGGTTGAGATATGTTGCTGAATTTATTGGTACAGATAGAGGTTGTATAACAGTGAGGTTCTAGAACATGGTTTGAGGTACAGACTTGTGGTATAGTGTTTGAGGTATATGTGATCAGATCAGATTTGGATGATGAAATTGATGGGGGATTTTGGTTGAGTTACATGTTGGTTACATGGTTGAGATAAGTAGTTGATGAGTTGGCACATACATGAGGTCTATAGTTGATGATGTTGATACATATTAATGAGTCATATTTGATGTGTAGTTGATGCATGATTGGTACATATTTGGTGCATGGTTGATGCACTCGTTGTTTGGTACAGGTTGGTGCATGGTTGATGAACTTGTTTATGGTACAGTTTGGTTACAGGTTGATGCACTTGTTTATGGTACATTTTGATTACATGCTTATTCATGGTTGATGCATGGTACAGGTTATTGGTACAGGTTGTTACAAGTTGATTGGTACAGGTTTACAACAGTATATCTCACAGTGATAGTGTGACAATGGTTCCATCATTCTACTTCTACATTAGGGTGGTTGGACGGGGAAATGGCAGGTGGTTGTATCCACCTTCCAGTTGTAGTTGGAGAACATAGGGGGTTGTAGCCTCCTTTTGGTTATAGACAGAGAATTGTGGATTTGGAGCTTCCATCAAGTTGTAGCCTGAGAAACTAGGGGGTTTGATCGTCCTTCCAGTTGCAGCTGGAAAACAAAGGAAGTTGGTGCTTCCAATGAATGTAATTCTTAAAGACATATAAGAAAAAAAATTCCATGTTTTTCTCCCGCTTTGGGTTTCCACATAAAACACTGGTGTACTGTGTATGTGTGTGATTGCTCATTTGTTCATTGTTTATTTACTCAGAAACTATTGGATGATAATGCTACATTAATATAACACTTGCATTTTATGATGAAAAGGGATTAAATTTCTCTATTACTGATTCACCCCCTCTCTCAGTAATCCAACAAGATGGGTCTTATGACCGTAAAAATTTATGAAAACAAGGGTCTTGGGCCCACAAAATTTAGGTGTGTTTCAAAGAAATTGACTTTGTTCTACATGGAAGAAGCGCCTTTTTTTTATTAAACAAAAATCTAGATATCTTGAGCATACAAAAGTGGATTTTGAATCCAAAAAATGCATGACGAAGCTGAGACCGAGGGCTACACAATGGACTTATAATATTTCAAAAATTATCTTCTTTCAATGCCATTTTTTTTATTATACCATGAGAGAGAAAATATAGGTGACCATGTTTTGGTTAACAGTACCTAACATGGCCTTGGTTTTCGAAAACCATTTATCATTTACATCCTAGTAGTGTTTGGGGGGGTGTTGAAAATATTACACACTCACCTAGGTAATTATTTTATAAAGTTGATATTCCATTGTTGAGAACAATTCATTAAATGAGAATATTCTCTCTATAGAATATTACCCTACAAAATAGGGCACTTCTCTTTAGTTCAGAGTCAATTACACTCAGTTAGACTAGTGAAAGTCACTCATGCATGGAAACCTCAATTTTATCACTAGTAGTTGCATGTGTTTCTCTCACTTCCACTCGTGTGACTTAGTTAATTGATGATTGCATGGATCAGTTAACTAGGACTAGGTGACAGATTACTTCGGTTTCTATTAGTGAGTGTTTATATCTCTCTAGATCACTACTATGGCACATTAGTTACTCATGTAGCTTATATCTATTGTACATTATTCACTCTTTGAGTGTGGAATATGGTTAATACAACTTCTCATTCATTCTCTCCATTTTTTTCTCTCTTCCTCTCACCTTTGTAAGTTGTGTATGTTCTTTTGCTAGCTAGATCTCCCATGCAGGTATTCACCACATATTATAAGAACAACCATATGTGATTTCAGTTGATTCAAATGCTTGGAAACATGAATATGGAATTATTAAATATTTATTCTAACCACCCAAGGATGACATATTGCAACATTCTTATGATGACTTCTCGTCATATCCTAGAGAATATGATACATACCCTTTTGAGAACTTGGATTTATTCTACAAACAATATTTTCAACCACCGTTGTGATTTGACTTTGATGAGGGTAAGGACATGATTTTCCCAGAGAAAGATTTTTATGACGAGAGTTTCCAACCTTTTCCATTTCCACTATTTTATTCTGATATAGATATGGTTGGTACTTTTCCTCATGATGATCACTTTCCTACATGACATAGTTGTTTTCAACCTATGGTTTGTTGCAGGGGTTTTCAATTTCACACACGAGGCCAACAAGACTTTGTTGAAACACACAGTGACACTGAGAGAGGGGGGATGAATCAGTGTCTGGAACTTTTGACTACTTTTCACACTTTCATAGATTAACTGAATTAATTGAATAAGATATATGCAACTCAATTAATTATTCACAAAAATGTGTAATACAAACTATATGAAGTAGATAAAATATCTTTCTTTTATTTATTTAAATTGAATGAATACAAATAAAATCAATCCTTTAATATCTTCAACTTCAACTTAATATGAGAGATCCAACTATCTGATACAAGACCCAACTTGTAGTTCCCATATCAAATTGAGCAATGAGGAATCCAACCCTCATAACAAGACCCAACTTGTTGATCTCATATCCAACTGAGATGTGAGGAATCCAAACCTCATAATAAGACTCAACTTGTAAACATGCACCAACCTGATAGAATGAACTTCCATTCAATCCATTTAATTTAACATAGATAATCTTCTCCTTCTATTCATTAATTTATCGTGTAAGTTTCTCAATTATTTAGAAGATTAATGTTGATTTGAATTTCGTCTATATGACTTGATCACATGTATGGATCAACTCCTTATAACGTTCCCATGCTTCTGTTGCATCCCTAGTTCTTCAATGGATCATATTCGAGCTTTTAAATGCTCTTTGTATTGTTAAGGTGTTAATATCTGTCAAATTACTCTACATGTCTTAAGTTGTTTATAGAAATTAATTATGTATGAGGCACTTCCTTCAACCCAATGTTCAAATGACCATGGGATCAAAACCACAGGCTTATCCATTTAAGCATTGTTCCTAACGCTTATTCTTTCATCCTTATTCCTATATCATGAGACGTTATTCAAATGACCAAGGGTTTATTTACTTCTAGCCCCTTTATGTTCCTTATTATATTTTTTTACCTTATCACGTGACCAGTGTTGGATCCAGGTTTTCTGGTACTTCAGCCTTTGAGACTCGCGACCTTTGCAGTCATTCAATCCTCTCGGAGTACATTTCTCCAAAGTGTGTATATTGTAATCACTAGTAGATCAGAAGATTAATATTTAATCTTCTGTTAGATGGATGGTCCTAGCTTATCCAGAGGCTTCAAACAAATCAATGGTCAGGACTTAATTAAGAATTGAGATGAATGGTTCTCATTCACTCCGGGACTTTGGTTATTCATGGCTCGAGGAATCTGGATGAGAGAAATACCTTTAGAGTTTTATCTACCAAATAACTCATAGAATGGAGGTGATCGCTTATTGTCGATTAACACCTTCACTTATGCTATCCTTCCACTATTCTTGATCAACGGTCGAGAACGCTCTCAAAGTAGATCAACAGTTAGCGTTACTTTGTGATTCACGCTTACTCTATCCTTCCACTGTACTTGATCGGACAGTCAATAAATATTCTGTAGGATCTTAGATCAACAGTCAAACATTAATTTGTGACTTAGGCTTTTGACGCTTCATATATTTTAGTTGGTAGGAGAAGTTGGATATCCCTGGAGGATGTAGTCTTAGAGTGACGTGGCTTCTTGACGTCATTATTGACATGGCACTGGTTAAGTATCTTCCATGTGTCACCTTGATTCATGAATTTCATATACCTAATGTGCCAACTATACCTTGACACTTGTCACTAAACGATTAGGCCACGTATCATATTTGTCTTCTACCACATGTCTCCCTCCTGGATCATGGATTTACACTTTGTGGATTCAGGAGTTTTGGCACTTTTATATCATCCTTTGATCATTTCCAAAGTGTCAAATAGATATATCACCGTAGATCTTTTCTTGTCTTGATTAACAACTTTTGTTAACTTCGGGGCTCCAGAGTTCGAGATTTCTTGGTTTATATGAGCTTCTTATCACCAGAGTAGGTCAATGTCAGATTTGACCACCTTATTCCTTCCAGAAAAATCTAATGGTTTCAATATTCATTCCAGATCAACGATTGATAGGATTTCCATTCTCTTCCTATGATCCAACGGTCAACAAGAGTTCGCGACTTCGAGGCTTTAGCCTTTGGGTAAAATTACATGTTTCAGACTCCTTTTCAATGTAGTGTTCAGTGTTGGAGTTCACCTCCATTAGACTCACCTATCCTCATGCAATGGGAACCGTGCATTGACCAGATATGATGGCCCTCATTCACTTCGGGACTTCAGGGCTTTGGCCTTCAGGTATTATTTGTTTTTATGAACTTCTTATCGCCAGAGTGGTCAGCGTTGAAGTTGACCACCTTCTTTCCTTTAGTACGATCTGACGGCTCAACACTTCCATTCTAGATTGATGGTCAACATTTAATTATAAATTAAATATTGATCTAACAACTAAGAACTCATATGAAGCTCCTTCCTGATCAATGACTGGTGTTTATTTCATGACTTCAGGATTTCATGGATTCTTTCTTGTCTATAGTAATTTCCTAAGTGGAGAATTGGTGAAGTGTTGAAATTTATGATATCCTTCCACTTGGTTTCGATTAATGGTTGATATTTCAATCGACTATAACAAAGTTTCCTTACAGTTCTAAGGGTGTTCAGTGCTCTTCTTTCTAATCTGTTCATCGCTATTTCTTCAGAGATTTTAATAAATGTTTGTACATTCTTTTATGCATTGATATTTAGTCGCTAACCCTCCTAAACTCTTAATTCCTTGTGCTTTGTTACTCTGTATGTGGATTCTTAGCATGCTCCTTTTCCTGAGCTTTAGGAACATAGGATCATTTTCAATCCTATCGTGATCAACAGTGATCACGAATTTCTTTTTCCCTAATATGATATTTCTTTTTCTATGATTATTGTATATGTTTGACTCATGTTTCCATCAATGACAACACACAATCAATAATGCCAACAATCGTCCCCTTTGGCATCGATGGAAACATATCTGTAAAACAAATACCTTTTCTTCCCCTATCACTAATCTCATTTTTCAGGATGGAGAATTGAACCAAATATTGATACCAAATTTGTTTCATTGTTTTTCTCCCCCTTTGACATCAATGACAAAGAGTTAAACTTTTACTGCTTTTCTCCCCCTGTGAATGTATCAGTTGTTATCTCAATCTCTTGGGGTTTT
This sequence comes from Picea mariana, assembly GCA_032191745.1. NCBI lineage: Eukaryota > Viridiplantae > Streptophyta > Pinopsida > Pinales > Pinaceae > Picea > Picea mariana. The sequence continues at coordinate 7,037 of JASDQU010426005.1, forward strand.
GTGTTCAATTAGGTAATATTGTTGATACCAGTTTTTTGGTAGTGATAAAGTCTTTTAAACCTAATCCGCTGACTTCCTCATTTGATGACCAAATTAAACATTTCCCCTAAGTTTTTATTGTTTCATAGGGTTTTACTGTCTTCTCCTTTGTCTTAAAGGACAAGAGTGTGAATCGTACTAATCTTCTTGATTTGTTTATTTATTCTCATTGATATTCTGATATTTCACAAGAATATCATTCATCAATACCAATTAATTTAATTTCCATTCTTCAACCAATTTAATATCCTATTCACAGTCCTTCGACTCTACAAAAACCAACTTCAACTTATGTCCCTTAGAAATAAGATTGAATTGGTTCTTTCATATGTTGTTTGTTAAGTCCTCTTCATAAGTTTTTCTTTCTTTTCGAAATTCCTCATTGGGTTTAGATCATATCATAGTTTAGTACTATTTTGTAGTACTTACACCAAATCATGTTGTAAAATCCTTTCTCCTTCCTTTTATTCATATTTTCCGTTGAGGAGAAATTTAGTAGTTCATGAAAATAACATTGGAAAACTTCCAAGATTTTCATTGCTCAATTCTTATCTTTGATATGCTATTGGAGATTCATCATTATCATCACTCTTCTGTGTAAGTGAAACTTCTTCATTTTCTTCTTTGGGATTTTTTGTTTGCATTTTTCTTTTATTGGTTAATGTACTCTTGATCTGCATGATATCTTCAAGATTTTCTATCGTGCCATCTTCTTATTTAAGAACTCTCCTTTCCTAAGTTTGATCCATTTCATATTCAAATCTATGAATTTCACATTCCTTATTAGTAACTTCACCCATCATTTCCTTATTATCAATTTCTTCATTTTCAGATGCCAGATCATCTTTCTTGCTTTCTATTTCAGATTTTCTTCTCCATATCTTTTCATTATATTTTTTTTTTTTTTGGATATTTATTTTCTAAGTTTGTCCTTTGAGATTTGTCATTTCTTCTTTTCTTCCAACCTTCATTATATTTTATTCCTAACTTGTATGAATTATTTATCATGGATTGACTTCTTGATTTTATGTAGTTTTGGGATTTGTGACCAAACCAATCACATTTGTAACATCTCATTATATGACAAAACTTTGTTGTGTGGCCAACATAATTTCATCTCCAAAATCTCATTAAGTTATTGGATCTTCCTAAAATTTTATTTTCGGGACTCTTGCATTCCAATTCTTTGTGACCAAAGTTTTACAAGAAAATAAATAACCATTGAAGGTTTTTCCATACTCGAGACTGTTGTGACATGAGAAGTCTATATTTTGATATCTTTCTTGTTTTTTAATTTTATAGCTTCCTTTCTTGACAAATTTCATGTTTTTTTTTAGGTTTGTGTCTGTACCTTTTTCTTTTGAGGAGTATGATCCTTTATCATGTTTTTGAATGGTGCTCCATTTTCCACCTTATTCTTTCTTATTGTATCAAAGACCGGTTTTTTCATCAGTTGGTCTTTGACTGTTCTAGATCCTATCTATGACAGTTGAATTGTTCTAGAATTTGACAGTTGCTTTTGTCTTTTCATTCTTCTTTTTGAGGTTGTTAACTTCCATTTCCAACATTTGACATGTTTCTTCCTTTTTATTCAACTGAAGCTTCAAGGCTTCTTCTTTTTCCTTAGCTCTTTCAAGTTGAGTCTTTAGATTGATGACCATTTCTTCTGTATCATCCAAGACTTATGTGCAGTTATTAGTTTTTTCATATGTATTTAACTCTTCTATATATTTTGTTAGATCAACAACTTCATTCTTCAATCTTTGATTTCTTCCTTATTTTCTATCTGAATACGTTTGAGGTTGATTGCTTCTAATTCCAACCTGTGGCATGATTCTTCCTTTTTAGTTAATTGGATATTATGTGATTCTTCATTTTTCTTATCTTCTTCAATTTGAGTCATTAAAGTTGTGTCGGTACTTTCATTTATCTTTTTGACATTAATAATTTCCAATTCCAACATGTGACATGATTCTTCTCTTTTAGTTAATTGGATCTTCTGGGCTTTTTCATTTTTCTTAGCTTCTTCAAGTTGAGTTTTTAGATAGATTACTATTTCTTTTTTCTCTTCTAGTACTTCTTTGCTTTTATTATCATGTGTCTTCAATTCTTCCATTTCTTCTGTTAGATTAGCAACTTCGGTCTTCAATTTTTTTTATTTCTTCTTCTTTATCTTATAGTTGAATCTTGTGTCCATGCTCTTCATAGTTAGATTGATCTAAATGTTGTATTAGCAACATATATTTCTTTCGAATTTTCTCTAATTATTCAAAAGTGCACATAACTATGTATTCAAGCTGGTCAAGAACATCCTTAGTAACTTCAATATATACACCATTTCCCGATTCCATACTAATCACTTTAAATGTAGTTATAACATCAGTCTTAAAATCTAATAGTTTTTCTTTATTGAATACTAAGGTATTCATCAATTCCTTGATGTAGTAGTCTTCTCTGTAGATGATTGGGGTTTGTATCAATTCTTTGATGGAATTGTCCTCTTCTGTGTTTTGTTCTTTATTCTAATCAAAATTCTCTTTATCTGTATTTTTTTCTTCAATATGATTTGATTTCTCCAGTTCTTTGTTTTTTTATTTAATCTGATTGGATTTTTTTGTTTCTTTGTTTTGTTCTATAAACTGATTGGAATTCTCCATTTCTTTGTTTTGTTCTTTAATTTGATTGGATTTTTTTCGTTTCTTTGTTTTTTTCTATAAACTGATTGGAATTTTCCATTTCTTTGTTTTGTTCTTTATTTTGATGAGAATTCTCTAGCTGGAGCCATAATACTTTAGTAGAGGTGCAGTGTCCCATATTTTCTTTTAATTGATCTAATAGTCCATTCTGGATTGCCTTTAATGCTATTGAATTATTTTTCTTTTCTTCTTTTGCATTTTTGGATTTGTTCTTTGAGGTAGTTGAGTACCAAGGATTAGATACTACTGAATCCCAAACACCAAATCCTCTTGACTTCAGATGCCATTTCATTCTTTCCCTCCATGAAGAGTAGTTTGTTCCATCAAATAAGAGCGCTTCATTTGTGGAGAGAACCATTTGTCCACCCATTTCTTCATAATCTAC
>JASDQU010426009.1:0-10096 GCA_032191745.1 Picea mariana
TGTTCTAAAAGCCAGGCGATCAAAGGTAGCTATAAAGTCTTCCACTGTTCCTAATTGTTTTAGCTTTGTCAAATGACCCAAATGATTGGTGTCAGTGTCAAAGATTTCATAAAGCTCCGCCACAAAGTGTGTCCAAGAAATATAACCTTCACGAGAAGTTTTTCTCCATTGCCACCATTGCCACCATTGCCAATGTTCTTGATCTAGATGGATAACACCATACTGGAGTTTGGGAAAGTCATCTGTAATGCCATATAAAGAGAAGTAATGTTCCATTTGGGTTACCCAACCAGTGGGGTCCGAGCCATAGAATTTGGTCACATCCACCCGCGGAAGGCGTAGGTCACGTTGAAAGTGATGGTTATGCAAGGTATGGAAATGAGAGGAATGGTCACCTTCAGTATGTGGAGGGGAGGAAGAGGAAGGGTTATCTATAGGGATATTCAGTTTGGTACAGAGTGCCGAAAAGACTGATTCAAGCTGGGTAGTGAGGTCTTGTTTGGTTTCCCCCATTGAGGACTGCATGGTTGTATTGATGGCGAAAACATTGGCACTCAGTTGTTTCACTTCTTTTTGGGTCTCAATGAGACTAGATTGCAAGGTGTTGAAGCGAGCTTCCAAGTCTTGGCTACAAGTATGGGCCATGAGGATGAGGAAACTAAAAAGGGGCGGGCGGGGTAAAACATTTTGGCCAAAAAAATGATATGGATGAATGTGATAAGGGAGAAGAGATGAATCCAATGGAATAGGTCTCAAATAATGGTGAACAAATTTCCAGACTCTTTTTTTTTTTGAACAGAGTTATATTCCGGTCTGAAGAATATTGCAGAGAGGAAATGCCCAAATTCTTAACCAGAAAGAAATGTGTATTTACTTGGAAACCCAAAAATAGTTGCGCGGAAACAGATCTTGTTTGTTTTAATTTGTTTATGTTTCTGTCCCCCAAGGGTTAGGTATTTAAGGGTTCTATAGACAAGGGTTTGCCCTGTGCTATAACTCTCTGATATACGTGCGGGGTCCAATAGTAGTACTCCATCCAATATCTCAGGGCACTAACTAAGAAGGATAGACCATACCCTTAGCCGTACTACCCGACTACCTAGGTGCTAGAGAGTATCTTCCCGAGTGTTGTTCTCGGTGACACTATAGAAGTTAGGCGGTTGATCAGTTTATCTAAAGAGGGCTTTAGGTAATCTAGGTTGATCCATACACATGTGCTGTCTGATGCGCTACCACTCGAAGGGGTACCAATAGGTGTTACAAGGGTGGCCAACAGATGTGCTCTTAAGTACCACTTGTATTTCCTGTGTGTATGAATCCCTCAACCGTGGGTTTATGCACGTAATGACAGATCTCTGTGGCTTAAATACGTCGAAATACGTCTCTACTCTGAAAAAAAATTTAACCCACACTTTCTACCGATGAAAATTCTATGATACCACTTGTAATATAATAGATATAAAATGTATGCAGAACTGAAATAAAATGTTAGTAATGGAAAAATAACAACAATATAACCAGAACATTAAACATAATAACACTGAAATGATATAAGAATAACAACATAAATAACACTTTGAATCTAAAAGCAATGTTCACGAGCCTCTTCGAGGGGGCAACCTCCAGTTGAGAAAAGGTCTATTACAATAATATCCAAGCTAGGGTTCTCATACCCTCTAATCCTATTTATACTAAAAATAAGCATCTAGAGGAAGATCCTTCTAGAAGAAGAAGCTTCTATTAGGTCTTCTTACATTCGCCTTATTCTATTTTATTGAAAGGCCTTATTAATATTGACCTTTATTACATCCAAATATATTGTTTTACCTATGTGCGGGTTAGGACCCTAACATTTTCTTTCATGTTAGTTGTCTCTTGTGCCTGTACATTAGGTACCTAGTTTTAGTCATTCTCTTAATGGGGAAATAACTAATTATATGAGGATAGGATAGCTTGTATAATATGAATTATAAGATTATAAACTATAAACACTTTTGAATTTTCTCAGTATTTCTCCATGATTATATAGAAATGCTACAACCCAAATCTTCAAATCCATATATAATATAACAAGGGTTATCATATGTAGGTGTCAACTTCCATTAAATTTTTATTATATTTTACCTCCCTACCATAATTGTGTTAGCCATATGGCATAGAGAGGGATAACTTCCATTTTTCCAAGGATGCTTATGAAGCAGAAAGGATGAGTATTTGAAAAAGGTGGTAGGGAAGGTGATAAAAGTGGAAGAAAAGAAAGAGTGTGGGTTGGCTAATTGGGAGGAGAAATAATTCTTGAAAATTGAAGAAGACTTAAAACTACTTTATTTGTTATTTACATATTACTTTGTTGTGTCTTTTCATTGTTGTTTGTAAAAATTTGGACATTGAAAGATATGATGTTGTTGTTTGTAAAACTTTGTACATGGAGGGATATGATGTTAGGTTTAATAATCAACAACAAATAAACTCAAAACTATATCAAGCAAGGGAGTTAGGGAGTTTATAGTTAAGAAATCCCTTAGTGGAAATATGGTTCCTTTATGTAACAAGTAGGTATAAATCCCTTAGTTTATAGTAAAATTAGGTCCCTTTAGTTGTCCATAAAATATTTCACAGTTATGTATTTAGTTCAACAATATACACAACTATCTAACAATTTGTCCTTAAATCTCTCAAGTGATCCAAATATATAATATAGCATTTGCACAGTTCATATGTTATATAATATAACATTATCACAAATATTACATTTTCTCCAACTCATCTTAATTTATATTAGGAATACGAACAACCCTCAAACCCATCCCATGTAACATGAAAATAAAGGAATTAGTATAAAAACTCAGTGACATTTAAACAATGCTAATGGGAAGTTTAAATCAATGGCATATAATCCATGTTCATGCAAGACCTTCACCTCATTGTGATTAAAACATGTTGACATTATTAGTGGGTGTGTGAGGTTATGAAGATTAAACTCTTTGTTTTGGGGATTCTAATGCATTACATTATATGTGGTCTTTGTGGATCTAACCATATGGAACTTTTCAGGAATCTTAAAGAAATGTTCTAATACATTTTTTTAGTGGATCAAACCATAGGGAAATTTTAATGAATCCCCTTGCTTGTTGTTTTTTTGAATTTATTTCCCTTGGAAAACCCAAATTTTGATTTCAATGACTTATTTGTGTGGGTTTTATTGATTATTATGAAAATATTGTGGTTTTATATTCTGTCCCTTATCCCTTTAGTCATCAGTTTTTTCTTGAGTAGTCGGCCATGAGACGAATCGACATTCGTCACTTCGGTGTTTAAATACCTATAGATTCAAATCTCCTGCTTTTCTATGCATGGATGATGAGTGAAGGATAAGAATTTTCCCTGTTGTATATCCCTTACTTATCTTTGAGTTGATTGATTCATGGTTGAATGTTTAGTCTTTATGTCTTCTTATGAATGAGTACATCTATGGATTGATTGATTAAAACTTCGATTTCTCTCTGCATTTTTAATTTCTTGAACTTGGGTACATATCTACATTTTTATTGATAAACTCTGCATTTTTATTGATAGACTGTGCATTGTGAATGATAAACCTCTGAGTTGAATGACAGTCCCTTGACAAACCAAACTTCTGATTTTAATGACTTCTGTGTGTGGGTTTTATTGATTATTATGAAAAGATTTTTTTTTTATCTTTCGTCCCTTATCCATTTAGTCATCAGTTTCTGACTGAGAAATCATCTAGGAGACAAATTGTTAGTCGTCACATCAGTGTTTAAAGACTTATAGATTCAAGTGCCCTACTTTTCTGTGCATGGATGATGAGTGAAGGATAAGAATTTTCCCTGTTGTCTATTCCTTACTTATATTTTAGTTGATTGATTCATGGATGAATGTTTAGTCTTTGCATCTTCTTCTTTAATGTGAATTATGAATGATAAACCTCTAAGTTGAATGACAGTTCCTTGGGGAACCCAACTTTTGATTTCAATGACTTCTATGTGTGGGTTTTATTGATTATTATGAAAATATTGTGGTCTTATATTATGTCACTTATCCCTTTAGTCATCAGTCTGTGCCTGAGCAGTCGGTCAGGAGCTGAATCAACGATCATTACTTCAGTGTTTAAAGACCTATATATTCGAATGCCCTACTTTTCTATGCATGGATGATGAGTGAAGCATAAGAATTTTCCATGTTGTCTATGGACCTGTTAGAAGCCAATTCACATTTTTCTACTGTCCTTATAAGCTTCCTACACCAGTGTTCTGCAAACTTTGATTTTTGTCTCAATCCTTGAATAAAACGACACTACTATTTCACACTTACATTTGTTTTTGTTTTCATGACAGCAAAGCGTGAAAACTTTAATTTCAAATTCATATTAAAAACATCACTGGATTGTTATGATCGCTCTTGTCTATATGCTCATTGCGTTTCCAATTCATTTATCGTCATACAATTGACAAGACTCCAAGATCCTTCTTCATTTCGCATTCTTTATTTGTTAATATGACTTCGATTTACAAGACTGTGATGATACTCTTATGATCAAGTTTGTGATGCATTGATGATTTGATTTATATGTTCTTTGATCACTGGTTTCATGAAAACACATTGGCATTGTGGTTATACCCTTTGTATAAATCATTGCATACAACACATATTTTCATATGATCAAACGCTTGGTCTTATTTCAAATTATTTCTTTGGTTTTAAAACTATGCTATGACTATTGCTCGCGCAAATGTTTGGTCCACGTATCATAGATTTTATTAATTGTTTAAATGGCATAGTTTTTAACCTATGCAATAGTGGGTTGAATAGTCATTTGCACCGGAAGTTGTACTATGGGATATGACTGTTGTGCATGGGCTAAAATAGCTCCACCACCTTCACACGTTCTTCCATTAATGCATTCCCCCTATCCCGGTTCACCTTTACTAGTTTTCGTGTAACCCTGTGAGCATTCTGCCCCTGTGTATGTTGTGTTCAAACCCTGTCATGTGCACCCTTGCCCACTATGTCCTGTCTATGGAACTGGTGGTGCGGATAGAGCCAAACGGTAGCCAAGCTCTGCTACTATTCGATAATTCTCGAAAGGATTTAGAGGATAGTGGTTGGCTCATGTTTATACAGAGGTTCAAGGGTTTCAACCTTTTGGTTTCCCAAAAATTGGCCCTCACCTTCGATGGGTGCAGGGCTAAAATAGGTGACATACATCTTGAACTCAATGAAGAATTCATAGGCTCTGCAACAGGACTGGCAGCTACATGCCAACGATGGTTTAAAAACTCCAGAGTTGATGAAGTGTTGTGGCCATTGCTATTCGTATTAAGGAAGGTTGTCTCCTGTGATAAAGGTATGCCTATTTCCACCCTCAAACCCAGGTGGCATGATGTTTTGGTGATTGTGAAACAATTTGTGACCTATGAAGGTCGGTATGGACTGGTGTTGTTGTATCACCTCCGGTTATTAATGAATTTCATAAGCTATCCCTTAAACATGTCGCATTACTTCTTGCGTAGTATTTACAATATGGCTAAGAGATTCAAACGCGAGAAGGATGATAGCATCCTGTTTCACCATGGATTAATTAAACTCATCGTCTTCCATCATTTAAATCTTAGTGGCGATAATTGGCAAGCTTTTCTATCCAGAAATGGCTTTGCTGATCTAGAGTCTGTCCAAATCGATAAAGTCGTGGTTAGTGAGACTATGGTCGGGCCACCCGTGCCATTTCATGTTCTTCTCCCCTCTTCCAAACCCTTGGTTTTCCCTAATATCAACCTTCCCGACATCATAACAGACAAGACTGAGGCTGTCAAGAAGCCTGTGAGTAAGAAAGTCAAGGGTAACCCTACTATCGACAGCAAGTGTAAGAAAAATGCTTGATTGATATCGAGACTTGCCCGGAGTAAACCTAAGTGAAACATCGACCAAAAGCCCATAGTTCTGAGCGAGGACTTGGACTCCGATATCGATCATTTTCTAGCAGAAGAGTACCCCTATTCCCATGGCCTATGCTCCGAGCAACCCTATGAATATGTCGCTAATTTACCCCAGTGCCTAAAGGACAATCCTAACTACCCGGGAATCAAGTTTCATAATGAAGACCCTTGTGACCTAAACAAACCCTCACCTGTGTTATCAAAACACGAATAGACATCATGCATCCAATGTAATGTGTGGCTAGAGCGTTATTATACCGACGTCCCCTTACTGCAATCGAAGATCAAATCGTTGGAGGAGCAAGTTACAGTGCTATCAAGAGAAAGAAATAGGTTTCAAGCTAATGACAAGAAACAAAAAACCACTGGTTCGATTGTCTTCAGGAATGTCGAGTCGACAACAGTCCTCGTCAATTCCAAATTATCATAATCGAAGCCGTTTCTTATTGTCTAGGTATGAATTTTAATATGATTTTTCTTTGTAAGTTTGTTTCAATTATTGTAACATATTCAGTTTTTCTTCCAAATTAGCTCTGTTCGTTTTGATTCGAAATTATTTTGTTTTAGTTTACACGATTTTGTTGTGGATCCTGTACAGTAGATTCATTTTTTATTTTTTTTTTATGATTTGGTTATGCGATTTTGTCGTGCCCAACTTAGTATAAGCAATTGATTGGTTTTAGATTCTGTTTGGCTTTTTTTTGAATCAATTCTACTCGTCTGATTTTGACAGTCAATTTGGATTGATTTTGATTAGTTTTGTTTGCTTCTAATAGACTCAAAACAATTCTATGGGTTCCAATTTACCAGAAACGACCTTGTTTTGTATGGAATCAATATTCTTGTTTTGGATTCTGGTTACGTTCCACCTGTGCAAAAGATCTATTTGCTAAAATTGTGGAGCTGTTTTGAATCATCATGATTGCATCGACCCCAAATTGTTTCGATTCCTCCCTATTTGGTTCGATTTGCAAACGATTGTTGCGTGTCTTGAGTTAGCACGATTGCTTGTATGAGTTGGATTGGTATCAAAAATAGATTTGATGTTGTTCTGTTGGTTTGGATTTTCAAAAAACGATTTTGTTAAGATCAGAATGACATATCTTGTCTCTGTTGAATTAGTATGAAAAAATCAGCTAATGGTTCATTTTGAAATTGATTCAAGTGATGATTTCGTTGATTGTCAATCGATTATGTTTGCTCCCAGTTGGCAATAACAAACGTTTGACAAATCCCACATATCCCATTATCAACTGATTAGTTCAATAATGATTTCATTTGTTTCAATTTACATACAAGTTTTGATTTGATTTGCAAATAGCATGATCGTTTGTATATGTTTAATATAGTTCTATTAATTTAAAAAAAACAATCCTCTTGATTTCATTTGGATTCGACAATAATTTTGTTGATGGCTGAAGCAACATAAACTATTTGTGTCGATTGGAATTGGTTCATGAAAATCATTTCATTACTCTTGAATTATCTAAAGCGGTTATTTTTACCCTAAATTGGTGATGACAAAGTAAACAGAGTGCATGCATCTCTGTTATCATTCGGTTGATAACGATTTAGTCTGTTCCAATTTCCATACAAGTGTCGATTTCAATGATTCTTTTGGTTTCTAATTAGCCATCAAATATTGTTCAATAGTTTGAATATATTCTTTAAGATTTCAATTGGTTTTGAAGTGATTCTGTGTTCAATTTAGACCAGCTACATAATCGCAAGATTCTGTAGCTAGTCTTAGAATGAGATTTTTGTCAATTTTATCAATAAAATATCCTCTAATATTGTCTATTTTTGTCCTCTTTCAGGTGCATATGAATTACACTGATAAAATGGGCATGCCATGGCAGTTTAGGAGATACTTTGATATGGTTTTGTTTTAGTATGATAGTTTTAGTCAGACTTGGGAGATTATCTCCAGATTTTCTGTAAACTGTTTTGATAATTCCCACAGGGATGTTTTACCCTGTGGGAGGTCTTTAAATACTTGTTATTTTTTGTAATAAAGAATCATCATCACTGTGGAGAAAACCAGACTATGGATTTATGATTCAGACTGAGACGAAAGTTGATGTCTTGTAACAGCTTTCGCTTTCAATATATCAAACTTTTGTTTCAAGTTTTGCATATCAGTTTGCAATTAATTATCGACTACTTTAGCTATCATAATTTATTGCATTTTGATGTGATTTGATTTATATGTTGTCCATATCTGATATCTCTTATTTAAAAATACAGTAATCATTTTAATTCCATTTAATGAATACATGTTTACCTTTTTCATTAATTGAGTTATTTTGCACAAATTGTTGCATACAGATTTATCTAATTGTGATGTTTTATGAATTATAAGATTGTTGTAAATATTTATGTCTTGTTTGTCCTGTTATATATATTTGAAGAGCACAACATCTTTCATTTACGAGAAGCTCATGGAGAATCTGGTGCAGGTTTCCTGCCACCAAACATCTGAATCAACCATCATACACATGACAAACCTGAAGCGTTACTTCAGGTCAGTCTGTTATTTATTATTTAATAGTTAGTTTATTAGTGTCATATAAGTAGTTTAGTTAGATATATATATGGATTAGATTCATAAGTTAGAGTTATTATTTTAGTTGCTTAGTTTAGATAGTTTTATTCTATTTCTTTTTCATAAAGTCATAAAAATAAAAAAACAATAGTTTCGTTGTCTTAGGACAGATTACAAATGAGTTTTGCAGGTTTTAATTTAAATCTGTAATTTGTAAATATTGTACATTTGTAATTGAATTTGATTCTATTGATAATTGAACATTTGATTTTATAGAATTATAGTTGTATATTTTAGGTATTAAATTGTATATAATAGTTAGATTTGTTTATTAGTTTGTGTTAATTTTTATTTTTTGTCATTTAGATTAGTTAATTTAGAGTAGTTTTCTTTTGTTTTCATAGGACTTAGATCGGCTAACGAAGGCGCTAAACCCGTCAGGGTGGGTTATCCCAAACGGCTTGGGCCATTTAGAAAACCCCGAACTGGATCCACTCTTCCAGTTGACGAGCGTGACATTTCGCCTCTCAACAAATGGCGCTAGAAGGAGGGTCGACTGACAAGTTGGCCTTGTAGGAGCCTTTATTTTAAATGTATTCAATTTCCCCCATGGCTACCCAAATCACTGTGTTGGAACATGCTTTCAACTTCTCATTACCCGATGTTCCCAACGAGACAGTCTCTCTCTTGTCCAAACTCACCTTTGATGGTGAAGGCGATATATCTGCTAAAGACCACCTTAACAATTTTTGGTGCAAATGCATCAAACATGACATCTCAGATTTAGGAGTTTTATGCAGACTGTTCGCTCTTACTTTTAGAGGTCGAATCAAACATTGGTTTGAATCCTTTCCGACATGTCATATTTTTGATTGGTTTCAATTTGTAGATGAGTTTCTATATGCTTTTGAAATTTATGATTTTGATCAATTATGTGAAGAATTTCATACTTCGCTAATTAACGATGATTCATCTTCAGAAAATGTTTTGACAAGAGTCTATCATATCCTCTGTAAATTTAATCTCGATGACATGTCATTGGAATTAAATCTCTTCTATGATGCTTCCATCCCTTCCAATCAGTCATGTTCAATCATGAATGAAGAACCAATTGCAAATCCTATCACTCAACTGCAAGAACAATCTTCTTCACAAGAAGAGAAAAATTCTTCCGATAATGTTGAACAAGCCAAGGAGGTAGAATCTATTGATCAGGCTCTTATTGACAACCAAATCGGTTTTTCGTTTGAATCATTGTATTTTCAGTCTAAGACCAGTATGGAAGAAGATTCATTTCTGTCTCAAGGTGAATATCCTCATTCTTTTAACCCATGCTCTAATCAACATTTAAAATTAGTCATTGAAGAACACTTAAGCGACGGAAATCGTCTTGAATGTTCTAGTACTCCTATGAAACTGATTAAAGAAGAACACATACAATTAGAAGAAGAAACCTTAAACCTTCATCCTCAAAATGCACCTTGTTCACAGGAAAGACTAGATGCTTGTCACATAAATTTGGAATTATCTATCACACAAAAGGCAAATCCAGATGATCATATTATTTTGAGGGATTCGTCACCAAAACATAGTA
>JASDQU010426024.1:0-10053 GCA_032191745.1 Picea mariana
ATTAGTAATGCTTGATCTTGTTTCCATTGCAGGATTAGAGTTACTCCGATGGCTACATTGGAAACATGACTTCACGTAGTATCCTGATTTGTTTAATAGTTAGGGTAGGTTTAGGAATAGGTTTTCTTTCAGTTTTATTTCTCACTATTTCTCTTTGTAATAATGCAGTCATGAATGCAAGTGGGTGCACCACAAGAACCATAATACGACTGTTGTCAGGGAAGTCCCCTTGATCCTTTTCTCTTTACTCTTAGTTGAATATTTATTTTTAAAAACGCGGTATCGTCATGAAAATCTTAAATGGAAAGTAAAGAGATAAATAAATCTGAATCAACCCTGACCCAAGGTACCACGAGTAAGACTGCTTTCCCATCAAATAGGATTTTCCTACTTTTCAGTCTCCCAAGGGATTTGTTGCATGAGGTTTTCAGATGCACCTTCTGTACATATTTGTTTTTTGTTTTTGTTGTTTGGATTTCTTTTCTTTCAAATCTTTCTTCGCTGATGTTTTTTCATTTTTCCCCTTACGCTTATCAGTTATTTCTTTTTGGAAATACACATACCTGCATTTTGAACTGTTCAGACAAAGAAAACAGAAAGTTCTTTCTCTGAAATGACTGCTGAAAAGTTTGTCTAAACATCAAGTATAATGTACTTCTAAAATTTACATCCATGTTGAGAAAAGACTGTTGTTTGAAAGAAGTTAACTGATTTCGATCTGTAAGTGAAGCCTGTCGCGATCGTCTATTTTCTTCTTACGCTGTCCCTGTTCCTTAAGGGAATAACTCAGAAGATGTATCCCTGCCTTAGAAGGTCGGTTTTGTAAACAAACCATCTCTGAATCTTAATGAAGGACAGTTAATAAAATTCTTTCAAGGTCTGTAAAAATATGTCTAAAATATCATAATTTTCAGCGTCACCCCGCTCAATTATATATCTTTAAAAAAAAAAAATTAAATCATTAAAGAGCTGTGAGAAGTGCTTGTAAACCTGTCGGGATGCTGAACAGGTCTGCTGGCAGTGGGTAAATGCATGCATGACGCCAAGACAACTTCGTCGGGGTACTGAACAGGCCCGCTGGCAGCGAAGCAATGTCGGCTATATGAAAATTCGTAAGTATGAAATCTCTTGACCTTAAAGTGTCCTTTATTCTGATCTGGAACTTCTTGGCAGGATATGGATATCAGAGTGGGTTAAATGGAAACCCTGGTGAGGCTATGGATGTCTGCTGGCAGCAGTGGCTCTGTCAACAGTATTGGAGATTTTATCTTTAATATCATGGTTCGCTTATCTTAAGACTGTTATCAGTTTTTATCCTTTAAACACTGCTGGAATATTTGATCAATGATGATGTTTAAACAATTTTCTGGTTATTTCTGTTAGAATTATTCTCATTATCTTAATCTGAATTTGTTCTTTTGGCAGATATAACTACTTCTACCAGTGTGTCTCCATTGTTGGCATCCATTTCGCATTTTTATCCTATCTTTATAAGCTACCTACACAAGTGTTTTGGAACCCTTGATTCTCATCGCAATCTTTTGTTCATTCACACACCTGCCTTTTGTTTTCATTTTCACGACTGAAAGCGTGAAAACCTTGGTTCAAAGTCATGTCAATAGCATTAAAATCGTCACTGGATTACTATGGTTACTTTTGTCTATGTGTTCATTGCACTTCTAATTCAATAATGGTCACACAGTTGGCAAGACACCAAAACCTTTACTCATTTGGTTTTTTTGTGTTGATATGACTTCATTTTTATAAGATTGAGATGATATTATAATGACTGTCAGTGAGTCCTTGATACATTGGTGGTTTGATGTTCTATCGTCTTTCATCAAATTACTTGACGCATTGGTTTCATGAAAACACATTGACATTGTGGTTAGACCCTTGATGCAATCATTTCATACAACACATACTTGTTATGATCGAACCTTTGGTGCTGATTTCGAAATATTGTTTTGGTTTTAAATAACACTATTGCTTGTGCAAATATTTCGGGTCGACTCATCATAGTTATCAATGGTTGTTTGATTGGCATTGTTGTTAACATACACCAATGGTGATTTGAATCAACATATGCGTTGTCGATTGTACATTTTTGATATGATTGTTTTGCATGGTTTGTTTTGTTCCATCACCCTCGCACACTTAGGCATTAATGCATGCCTTGCATCTCGGGTTACCTCTATTGGTTTTGGGGAAATTTCTGAGCTTTTGGTCCTGCGCATACCCTGTCAAACCCCCTCACCGTTTACCCCAACTGTGTGCTCTCTCCTATGAATCCTGTAGGGAGAATTTAACCCCCATGGTGTCCAGACTCTGTTATGATTTGATAATGCCAAAAGAGACTGTTCAGGCTAACCACGTAATTGCCTCCCAGAGACCCGTTTTTGCGTGGGCGATTCTGGGCAAACGGTGTTGAATCAGATCGAAGCCTTGAAAACCCAGAACCAAAATTAGCCCCTTTACCTTCTTCCTAGGCGGTTTCCTCAGAAATTGTGTCTTTACAGAGATCTAGCTTGTCCTTTACAGGTCAATTTTCAGATCCTCTCCATGGCTGTAAGGTACGTTTTGGGTCTGTGTGCATTTGCTGGAATGTTTATTACTTCTCCAGACCTGGGCCACAACACCTCTCTCACTCGTCCAGCCATGTGTCTTTGCCCTCTATTGAACCCTTGATCAATCCAAAGGTTTATCAAGTAGTCTGTCAGCAAGTTTAAAGACCCCGGGTTCAATTGTCTTCAAAAATGTTGAGGCAGCTACGACCTTTGTCAATTCAAAGTTATCCTGACCGAATTGTTTTCCTACAGCCCAGGTATGGTTTTTTCCACATCGATTTTGTATGATTTGGTTTGAACTAGCATAGCCGATTAGTTCTGTTTATTTTAATAGACTCAGAAATGGTTCTGTTTACTTCGAATTTCCAGGAATGATTTCATTTTTATTTGAATTAGTATAAAATATTTCGTTCTGTTTGCATTGAAGATTTGTTTGCTAAAATCAGATATAGCTATGTTTTGGATTAATATGATTTTATTATTCTTGGATTGTGTCGGCTTTGAGTTAGTTCGATTCGGTTCTGTTTGGTTTGATTTTGACATGATTCTATATGTTTGAATTAGCATAATCTTTTGTGTATGCGATGCATTAATATCAAAGTTTGGTTTGATAAATACAATGTAATCTATTGATTCGAAAAAACGACTCTGTTGGTTTTGGATTTAAAAACAATTTTGTTAAGTGTTGGATTGATATATTGCGTCTATATTAAATTCATATCAAAGATTGGTTTGCTATATCGAATTTAGTCCTGTTTCGATTTAATATGATTTGGTTGTTTTTGAATTATCAAGACGATTATGTCTACTTCGAATTGGTAATAAAAGTTGTTTGACAGATCGTACATATCCCTGTTATCGTTCGATTAATTGAACACAATTTCGTTTGTTCTCAATTAGCATAGAAGTTTTGGTATGTTGTGATGTAAATGATTTTCTTTGTTTTCAATTAGCAATTAAAGATTTGTTTAATAGTTCGAATATATTTCTGTTAATTTTGGATTGATTTAAAACAGTTTTGTTTTCAAATTAGACCAGCTACAGAATCATGGGATTCTGTAGCTAGTCTTAAAATTTAGATTTTTGTTAATTTTACAAATAAAACATTATCTAAACTTGTTTATTCTTGTCCACTTTTAGGTGCATACGAATTTCAATGACAAATTGGATATGCTGTGGCAATTTAGAATGTGCTTTTTATGATGTAGTTTTGTTTTAAGTTGTTAGTGATAGGCAGAAATAGAGACTTGGGAGATTGTTCCCAGATTTTTTGTAAACTGTTTTTGATAATTCCCATAGGGATGTTTTACCCTGTGGCCTTTAAATACTTGTTTTTTTTTTGTAAATGACCCATCATCACTATTGGGAGAAGAAAGACTTTGGGCTTATGAGGATACAAACTGAGATGAAAGTTGATGTTTTGTAGCAGCTTTAGCTTTCAATATATCAAACTTTTATTTCAAGTTTTCTTCATATCAATTTGCAATCAATTATCGACTACTTTAGCTATCATAATTCGTTGCAGGTTGATGTGATTTGGTTTATGTGTTGTCCATATCTGATGTCTCTTATTTTAAAGTACAACAATTACTTTGTTTCAATTTAATGAATTAAAGGTTTATCTTCTTCGTTAAATGAATCATTTTGTACAAATCGTCGCATACGGGTTTATCTAACTATGATGATTTGTAAATTTTAAGATTTCTCTCATTTTATGTCTTGTTTGTCCTGCCATTTATATTCAAAGAGCATTGCTACTTCCTGTTTACAAGAATCTTGTGGAAGATCTGGTGCGGGTTTCCTCCCATCGAACAGCTGAATCGGATACTTTGCATGGGACAAATTGGAAAGCGTTACTTCAGGTTAGATCGTTATTTGCAATTTGATAGATAATAAATTCGAGAATTTTCAGTAGTTTAGATAGATGTATAGTTTAGTTTTATAGTACAGATTGTTATCTTAATTATTAAGCTTTGGTAATTGTCACTTTATTTTTGTTTCATAAAATTATAAAAATCAAAAAATAATAGCTTTGTTGTCATAGGACAACTCACAAATGGTTTTTTCAGGTTTTCGATTTAAAATCTGTAATCTGTAAATATTGTACATTTGCAGTTGAGATCTAATTCTCTTGATGATTGAACATTTAATTTCATAGGATTATTGCTGTATAATATTAGAAAATAGACTGTATATATATATTTCAGATTTGTTTATTAGTTTTCTTTAATTATTGTTTTCATTTAGATTAGTTCCTTTAGTTAGTTTTCTTTCTTTTTCCTAGGACTTAGATCGGCCAACGGAGCCGCTAAACCCGTCGGGGTGGATCATCCCAAACGGCTTGGGTTATTTAGACAACCCCGGACCGGATCCACTCCTCCAGTTGGCGAGCGTTTATTTTCGCCCATCAACAGGTTTCCATGGGAAAAATCTTTGTGTAATGTTGTATTTTCCATTGTATCTTTTCTGTTATTTTACTTAAAAATTGTTTGTAGTAAATATTGTACAAGGTTAAAATCTGCATACATGCTATATTGATGAGTATTTCCTGTATATGATGTATGTATAGGCTTACTATTATTCCACATTAATTTTTGTATTAGCATAATATGTTGTTTGTTTATGTTTATATATATATATATATATGCAAATGATAATTGTTATTTCTATGAGGTAGCATGGACGGCCTGTTCATGGTCAGGGATGTTACAAAATGGTATCAGAGCAAAAATATGGTTACTCAGTGACGATGCCTGATCTGTTGGTGGCTAGGGACGTTAAAAAATGGTATAAGATCCATGGTTTCAACACTAAGCCTAGATGGGCCAGATAAGTGGTTAATGAAGTAAAGGTTTCAGAGTGAATTGTTGTTAAGAGGGACAAAATTCGAAGTTCAGATCATTCCTGAGTGTCAGAAAGGAACCGTGTGAACACTTGGACTATGTTTAGAAACTCAGGAAGTATAGAGGTTCAAGAAAACCTACAGAGGAAGGATACCACCACAACCATGGTATTGGGCCACAAAGTTTATAATTTGGACCATAGGATTTTTTCAGGAGAAGGAGGATCCTTCACAACCATCAGATCGGGGAAAAGAAGCATGGTGGTTAAGCGGCAAAGTCCTTCAGGACTTCGTCGCTCCGACTATTTGAAGTTACTTTTCGTAAAAGGGAGAAAAAGCGTAGAAGCTCCAAAGTCCCGGAGGGGATCTACGTTGTAGATCTAAGGAAAAGTGCTTGATCATTGGATCGGTCAAATACAAATCAAAGTTGTTAGATCAAGTCAAGAGCAAGAGTTAAGGCACAGTGGTGAAGAACAAATCTCATCCATCAAATATGTGCGCATGTGATTGTGAGTCGTAGATCTCATGTGATTGTGAGTCGTAGATCTCATAGCAGTTTGGAAGTTTAGTACTTCGGGAGAAATGGAGTGTGTTAGAGTGAAAACTCCTGAAGTCCTGAAGTCTGGATTTGATCTGGACCATTCATTAAAGGAGGCATGTGTCAGAAGATCAACGTATTTGGGAGTTAAACATTCATGAGAATTGAAGTGTGCTAGTGAGAAATATTTTGAAGTCTCGAAGCTCAATGGCCCGAAGCGATGTGGCTTGTTGATGTCACCTAGGATGTGTGCCATGTGTGATTGAGTTAAGAACCTTTGGAAGATTAAAAATCCAGTTAGAACATGACACATGTCACCCATATTATTAGGCCACGTGTCCGCTTCTATTATTCCACCATGTGGCACTCTTCTTAAGCATGGTTAGTGGGGCCCCTGATGGTCATAGTGGACACATGGCGTCAGATCGTGAAGTCCAGAAACTTGCAAATATGGAAGAACTTGGTCAACAAGTGTTTAAGTATGAAGACTCCCAAAGTATCGAGATCAGAGTTTACCTAGGCCATTTATCATGGAGGACACACGGCAGCAGATGCGGTAGTCCAGAGACTTAACACTTCGAAAGAATTGAGAGTATGGACAGTTTGGAAATCCCGAATCCGGAGTCCCGGAGTTGATCATGGTCGTTGGTTAACAAGAAGGTTCAGACCTTTGATGTGTGGTTTGTGAATTCATGAGTCCGACACTCCGGTGGATCTATGCAATGGTACTTCGAAAATTCACAAAGCTGAAGCTCCATAGTAAATCTCATTCATCAGTTGTTGAGGAGCCATGGACCGTAGATCCACCCCACTCCGCATGTTCGCTAGTTCAGTGTTCAAAATAAATGAGAGAAGAAGGTGTGAAATTATCCAAAGCCAGAAGTTCGGAAGCGCCGAACTTTCGGATAATATCCTATCAACTTAGTGCTTGGTCATAGCTTGTATTCACATGATTTGGGGATCAAAGAAAAAGGGGGCTAGCACCCAAATTATTTTTTTAAGAATAGAAAAAGGCTTATAGAAGGAATTTCATCGAAAGAAGTAAGAAAAAGTTGTGCAGAAGAGGCACAACTAGTGTTACTGAAAACCCTGTAAGCTTTGCTAGGTGTGCATAGAGCCAGTGAAAGGAGTACACAGAGTGTCAAAAGGGCACAAGAATCCTTTGAGGGAGATAAGTCCTGAGACCCTTTGGAAGTCAGAGAAAGTTCAAAGCTCGGGAGAGATAATGCAAGTGCTCGCAGATGAACTTGCTTCAAGTTCAGGAGCTCAGGAGGGATAGCGTTTTCTCATAATCACATTCAAGATCCAAGCAGTCAGGCTTGCAGAGGAATCAAAGGCCGCAACATTTGAATCTTTTCAAAGTTCCTTCATCGGAAGGAAGTAACAAATTTTAGGATGGAGGAGCTACTACAACCGTCATATTGGCTATGAAATTTGATTTGGACCGTCAAATATCTATGTCCAGAAAAGGAGGAGCACGCAGAGGAGGAAGACATATCCCAATCGTTCGATCTGAGCACAAAGGATAGAGATTCTTTGGATCCAGGTAAGTTGCATGAAGGTTAATTCCTGAAGTCCTTTGGACTTCATGATATTCAGGCATTTAGAGCTTGAGTGCACAAGAGAGAAAAAATGTCGAAGCTCTGAAGGTCAGAGTAGATCCTGGTTGTTGGCACCCAGAAGTACGTGTCAACAGATCGTGAAATATGGAGCAGTAGCACTTTAGGAGATTTCAATCGAGGAGTGTGCAAAAATCCCAAAGGCTCGAAGCACATAAGTAAATCTTATCCATTGGCGTAGGAGAACACATGACAGTTGATCGTTAACTTTGGAGGATTTAAAGTGTGGTACTTCAAAAATCCTTGAACCCCGGAGTAGCGAGAAGATCTTAGTCGTTCATCATTTGGAGACACGTGGTGGAAGATCCTGCATTTCAGAGGAAGCCAGTGCAAAAGGGTGGATAACTTCTGAAGTCGAAGCATATCTGGGTCGTTGATCCTACAAGAACATGTGTCACCAAATCCTGCACTCCAGAGCATGAACGCTCCAGGGGAACATGGAGCTGGGTGGAGAAAGAACTCCCAAATGTCGGAGAGTTGGATTTCATCGACATCATCCATCAGTAGAGGACAAGTGTCATCATATCCTTCACTTCGAAGGAAAGTAGGGTCGCGTGGGTTGAGAACTCCCAAAGGATGAAGCGTCGGAGTTCATCATGACCGTTGACAGTCATGGATGCGTCTCAAAAGATCTGACACTATAGAGAGTTGTCACTCCATAGGGTTGTGGCATTGAAGACTTTGGAAATACTAAATCACAGAGTCCCAAAGATATTTTTGGTCGTTGATTTGGATAGAGAGCGGGGATTGTTGATCCCTCTCACATCAGTTGTGAACTTCACGAGTTCGAAGTTCAGGAGATTGGAATTGCGATGAGTTGAAAACACCCAAAGCTTGAAACTCTGAAGCATGGCGAAAGAGCCTATTGGTTTGGCACCTAGTCATATGCTATCACTGCCGAAGGAAAAAGGGCTAGGGCATGAACGCTGAATTTGGAAGCACAGGAAGCTTAGAGAAGCACCTAAAATGTTAGGTGAGTTCGGACCTGCACCAAGTGGAGTGAGAAGTCCCTAAATTCCTCGGGTATCATTGGATTGGCCCCTAACTTGGAACAGGGCCCCTCAAAGTATTCTATGGGTTTTGAAAAGATCCTTACCTGCTATTTCGAGCACGAGGAAGGAAACAGAAGCCTATGGATAAGGTTTTGGGGCTCAACAGGGGCCTGAGAGCCAATTCGACTCCATCAAATTGATCGATCCTAGGTCGATAGGTCACGCAGCCCAGGAGGAAGAGGGGGTTTGCATCATAAGTGTACCAAGGACCTATGCATCCTGGAAAACAAGCAAGCAGAGTTTCAATCGCACATGATTGAAGTAGAAGGTATGATCAATAACCATGAATTTACTATTTTTAGTTGATTCAAGAGCTAGTTATAGCTATATAGATTCCTAGGTAGTGGAAAGATTTCAATTTCCAAGAAGAAAGCATGGGAAATATTGGCTAGTATAGTTTTCTACAGGAGCCAAGAGAAAAGTAATTGAGTTGGTTAAGTCAGGTCAGTGGGCATGATTGGGCTGAGCACCAAGGCAGATTGGAACATCTTGCCTTTGGGTGCATATGACTGTTAAATCGGTATGGATTGGTTGGACCAACACCATACTGTATTAGACTACCATCGCAAGGAATTACCTTTCCTAGATAAAGAAGGAATCTGATAACATTCCAAGGAATTCCCAAGGTTGTAGCTATCATAGAAATTTCAGCAATGCAGCTGAAGAAATGTCTCAAAAAAAAATATGGATGTCAAATAATTCTATGCAGCTAGCAAAGGGGTCATATGTGCATCCTTACAGTATGAATAGAGATTTAATATGCAAGTCAAGTTTGAGACTAGTAGTCAAAGAGAAGAGAAGGTACAGCAAACCTCAAGTACTAAGGTAGTCAATCAAAAAAAGGCTGAAGTAGTTCAGTTTGAAAAAGTAAATGGATGTTGAAGAATACAGAGTCTATAAAACAACTTGGTTTGGAATTTTAATTCATCCAATTATGAGTTGGGATAGTTGGATCTAGGAAATTAATGAAAGTTTAAGGTTAATATCATCTTAGTATGTGAATGGAAATGTGAAGGAAACCAAGAGTGATTGGCTAGAAAGTGCTCAGGTCAGAACTAATCATGTACAATGACTACAATGAGAGCACAAGAAGATTAAGGAATCCAGGAAGAATTGAAGACTTCTGGTATCAGCAAGGAAAATTTGTACATGGAGAAGGAAGTTTTTGCAATTTTTGTGGAAGAAAGTATGTTATGGCTTGTTGGGATAGCCAAAGGAAATAATTATTTCATGTTGCAAGTGTTGTTGATAAAGTTGTTGCATATGGAACGAAGCAATAGAAAGTTGAAGTGTTGGTTATAAGTTTGATAAAAGAATCATGAAAGCTTCTACTATCATCAGCTAGTCATGTAACATCAAATTAATTCAATGGCAGCTATGCAGGTAAGTATTTCTCTTTTGAAATTATGTTGCATAAATTCCAAAGGGAAATTCA
>JASDQU010426033.1:0-10063 GCA_032191745.1 Picea mariana
TCCTTAGCTTAGTAAGCTTGGTCTACTTGTGTCGGGTGGGATGTAGACACCTCCTTGTACCTCAGAACAGTGACCAGCCTTGAGACCTTAAATGGTCAAAATCGATGAGAACCTAGGTTTGAGTTTTGCTTATGTGTCCTGGAGGTCCTAACCATTGCAGGGTAGGACGGGCGGGAAGTCATTCTTATTTTTCGTCGATTGAATGTCGTATGTCGCTTCCAAGTGTTTGATGTGCCTTGTGTTGGTCGTTATGGTTGTTGTTGTGTGATTCACATGAGTTTTTTTCGTCACCGTGTTGTGTTGATGAGTATAATGTCATCGTTACCTTCCTACACACACACACCAAAAACAAAAAAAAATAAAATCTACTTGTTATGTGAGGCTTGTTGTCGTAACGACGATGCATGTTACAGGTTGGTTGGTTCAACATTGTGGGTTGATTTTTTAAACATGTAATTTTATAAAGTATGGACATAAGATTGTATAGAACATATTCAAATCTATGATTCCATACTTGGGCACTTTTTGTTTCACGCGTTTGCGGCCTGGCGGGATGAAAATTGAGTATCTATTGTTCTGTGCCCTACAAATAGCACCCACAGTGCCGCGATATACAAATTGACAGTGACAGTTGCAGAGATGAGTTTCTATATAAAGTATAGACATGAGATTTTATACAGCATATGCGGATCACTTATTCCATACTTAGACACTTTTTTTATCGCGGGTTCGTGGCCTGGCGGGCTGAAAAAATACTGAATATTGTTCCATTTTCTACAAATAACACGTAGATTTATGCGATATAAAAATTGATAGCATGACCTATGGGTTGCTTGGTTGAACATTGCATTTGTACTATTCTAGAACATATGCGAATTCTACATTCCCTGTACTACAAATAGCAACCACATTTTCGTGATATACAAATTGACAGGAGAACCTACAGGTTACTTGACTGAATATTGTATTTGTATTGTTCTACAACATATGTGGATTCCTCATTCCATACTTCGGCACTTTTTGGATCGCGGGTTCGCGGCTTGGCGGGCTAAAAATTAAGTATTTATTGTTCTGTGTCTTACAAATAGCACCTACACTTCCGCGATATACAAATTTACAAGCAGGCTTCTGGACATAGTCTCTATATAAAGTATGGAATGAGGAATCCGCATATGTGCGAGGCACTTGGACATAGTCACATTGTGAGGCACCTGGACGGTTCTGACAGCCCTAAATGTTTACCTACATTCCTCAGAGCCTTAAATGTTTACTTAACATGTATATCACGGAACAGACTAGACGTGAAAAATAAAAATAAACTTGAATAATTAATTGAATAAAATTTAACAAAACATTATCACATATTAATAATGAATACTATATTTAGTATTAATATTACACGATAGATATCATAAATTTAATTTATAGTTTATGAATGGAAGTAAATGGATGGGTTGCAACTTGCAATACATGTGGTATCCATGCATAATTCAGTATTCCTGAATTAGTTTTATTTGAAATTTATCAAAAAGTATTAATGTCTAGTACATCAACGAAGGTTCGAGGGCTCACATTTTCCATTTTCCATTTTTCCATTGATATTCAATAAATTACTCAGTCTCATGTATATGAAGGAATTGTTGGGTAAAAAATGTATATGACGGAAGTGTTGGGTGCAAAATGTATATCACAGAACATTCTGGACATGAATAATGAAACAAGTGAACCCGCGACTCTGCCAACCCGCAACTCCGTAATTGTTGGGTGCAAAATGTATATGGCGGAAGTGTTGGGTGCAAAAAGTATATCACGGAACAAGCTGGACATGAAAAATGAAAAATTAAATTAAATTTCACCTTTATTATCATAAACAAAATAAAATTTCCAAAATTCCAAATTTACATTTAAAAACATTAAAAATAATATTGAATAAAATTTAAATAATTGTTTATACTTGTTGGGTGAAAAATGTATATTGTGGAAGAGTTGGGTGCAAAAAGTATATCACGGAACAAGTTGGACATGAAAAATGAAAAATTAAAATAAATTTCACCTTTATTATCATAAACAAAATCAAAATTCCAAATTTACATTTAAAAACGTATAAGTATATGACGGAAGTGTTGGGTGCAAAATGTATATGACGGAAGTGTTGGGTGCAAAATGTAGATCATGGAACATGCTGGACATGAAAAATGAAACATGTGAACCCGCGACTCCGCCAACCCGCAACTCCGTAATTGTTGGGTGCAAAATATATATGGTGGAAGTGTTGGGTGCAAAAAGTATATCACGGAACAAGATGGACATGAAAAATGAAAAATTAAAATAAATTTCACCTTTATTATCATAAACAAAATCAAAATTCCAAATTTACATTTAAAAGGTATAAGTATATGACAGAATTGTTGGGTGCAAAATGTATAAGACGCGTTATCATAAACAAAATCAAAATTCCAAAATTCCAAATTTACATTTAAAAACCTTAAAAATAATATTGAATAAAATTTAAATAATTGTTTATACTTGTTGGGTGCAGTTTCTGGATCCTGGATTCATGGCCTGGCAGGCCAAAAATAGATTCTCTATTGTTTTGTCTCCTACAAATTGCACCCGGATTTCTGCGATATACAAATTGATGGCAGGAGTTGCGGAGATGAGTCTCTATATAAAGTATCGACATGAGATTTTATAGAGCATATGCGGATCCGTGTTTCCACATTTAGGCAATTTTTTTATTGCGGGTTTGCAGTATGGCGGGTCGAAAAAAGAGTTTCTATTGTTCCCTGTCCTACAAATAGCACTGATATTTCCGCGACATACAAATTGACAGGAGTCACGACAGGCTGCTTGGCTAAACATTGCATTTGTTTTGTTCTAGAACATATGCGCATCCCTCATTCCATACTTGGGCATTTTTTTGGATCGCGGGTTCGCGGGCGGGCGGGTGAGCTGAAAATTAAGTATCCACTGTTTTGTATCCTACAAATAGCACCCACACTTCTGTGATATACAAATTGACAAGCAGACCTGTGGACATAATCTGTATATAAAATATGGAATGAGATTTTACACAGCATATGCAGATCACTAATTACATATTTGGGCCTCTATTGTGGCGCATTGTACAAATACATTGTTCTACAACATATGCAGACCTACAGGTTGCTTGGCTGAACTTTGCATTTGTATTATTGTAGAACATATGCGGAGTCCTCATTCCATACTTGGGCACTTTTTGGATTGCGGGTTGGCGGCCTAGCGGGCTGAAAATTAAGTATATATTGTTCTATGTTCTACAAATAGCACTTAGACTTCCGCAGTATACAAATTTATAGGCTGGCTTGTGGACATAGCCTCTATAAAGTATGGAATGAGATTTTATACAGCATGTGTGGATTCCTGATTCCATACTTGGGTAGTTTTTGGATCGTGGGTTCATGGCTTGGCCAACCGAAAATAGTGTCTATTGTTCTGTCTCCTACAAATAGCACTTAGATTTCCACGACATACAAATTGACAGGAGGAGTTGTGGGCTGCTTGGATGAACAGTGCATTTGTATTGTTCTAGAACATATGTTGATCCCTCATTCCATATATGGGAATTTTTTGGATCGCGGGTTCGCGGCCAGGTGGGATAAAAATTAAGTATGTGGAACTCTCATTGCATACTCACAAGTGGACTCGGGTTGCTTCATTGAACATTGGACTTTTATTGCCCTGTAGCGATTCCATATCAATTTCATAATTATCAATTTTTTTCTATCGGGGGCTCTGGGGTTGGCGGGTTGGAAAATGGGCTTCTATTGTTCCCCGCTATACAAACACATTATTCTAGAACATATGCAGATCCCTCATTCCATACATGAGCACTTTTTGGATCGCGGATTCGTGACCTGGTGGGCTTAAAATTAAGTATCTATTGTTCTGTGTTCTACAAATAGCATCTTCACTTCCGCGATATACAAATTGACAAGAGGACTTGTGGACATAGTCTCTATATTAACTATGGAATGAGATTTTATACAACATATGCAGATTCCTCATTCCATACTTGGGTAGTTTTTGGATCACGACTTGGCGGCTTGGCGGGTTGAAAATAGAGTCTCTATTGTTCCCTTCGCTACAAATAGCATTGAGACTTCCGCCATATACAAATTGATAAGAGGACTCGGGCTGGTTCGCTGAACATTGCACTTTTATTGTCTCGTAACAATTCCGTATGTATTTCATATTTAACGATTTTTTTTGATCGGGGGCTATGGGGCTGGTGGGTTGAAAAATGGGCCTCTTTTGTTCGGGCGCGCGGGCTGAAAATTAGGACTTTATGGACTTGAGCGCTGGCGCATTAAATTATTAAAGGATGTTAAATCGCTTATTCTTAAAAGAATCAACGAAAGAATTTTTATTTATTTTTTTAATTCTATAACCGCAAGCATAACAAGGACCAATTTGAATTTGAAGGGCCTGTTGTTCATATGATAGCACAATTTCATTCCGTACACTAAATATTCATTGATTTCAAATTATTCCAGGATATTAATCTGACTAACTTCATCGAATAAGCAAAAATGTGAAAACAATGGCCAATTTGTATTTTAAGAGCCTCTTGTTTGTATGTGAGGACAGTCACAGTTCAGACACTATATATTCCTTGATTTCAAATTATTTCAGAACAATACTTTGACCAAGTTCATTGATCAAGGAAATCTTCTAAAGCAAGTGACAGTACAGTTGCGTTACAGCACCATAGAAATTACCAGGCAGATCTGCATCCCAGTTGACTAAAAAAAAACAATTATACTGTTCGGTGTCCTCCAAAGAACAGCTAGAGTTCCAGGGTATACAAATTGACAGACAAAGAAAATAACCAAGAACCAACCATACTTTAAATAGTCCACAAGCAAGTTCCTAGAAGGATCCATAGAGCAGAACCCATTGACCTTTGCACCAAACAATTTGATACACAAAGAAAAGACGTCACCGCATTTGTTTTATGTTGAAACGAACTTTCATCTTGATGTTGAACAAATATTACAAAGAGACATGAGGTATTTTCATTTCCTCTCAAAGTTTCATATAAAAATGTATTTTCCCCTTTTCATCTGATATGCAAAATTGCATTGTCCTCATTTAAGGTGAATTTTCTTTGTATCCGAAGCTGCCACATCCTGTAGACACTGCTTGCCTTCTTTTGTGTGTTTCATACGACAACTCTGCCAACTCAGGAAGCACATTTTGTAACAACGGCTACCTGATCGTACAGTGCACGGTTGTGTTGCCCACTGTTCGAATAACACCACTGAGGCAATGTCCATAAATATATGGACATTTTTCACGGCATCGTAGACAATCAATCGTATCATCAATTATCAAAGAGGAGGCAGAGGCAGTGGAATGGAATTTTTCACAAACAGGCTCAAAGGGGATCGAGTACACATTGGCTACAACTAAAAGACCTTCAACCTGGGAATGCAAGCAAAGGGATTAATGCATTGAAAAATATAATACACAACTGCATCCCACCCTCCCCTTTAAAACAAAAAAAAATATTTAACAGTTGCATAAATTTGTTGAAGGCTATTTCTATAAGCAAAGCAAGGATAATTTTGTAAATGTATACGCACAACAATTGTAGAGCTAGCTAGCTTCTTCGGATCCTTTACTATATCTTCTTGCAACTCTGTTACAAATGTTGACTGGGTTGTCCGAAAGATCGTTTCTCTATCATCCTTCCTTTTTGTTATATTTTTGAATAGCATAAGTGGAATCTGCCCTCTATGCCATTGTTGTTCCATTGACGAAAACAAATCTGAATACATATCAAACAATTGTAGCTACAACATGGAAGAGTGCAATTTTTGTGTAACTTAATCGAGATACATGCAGAAGTGAAAGTAAACAAAAAAAACTGAATATGAAAAGTGGTACCATTGCCTTCTCGCTATCCGACTCTCCGTCCTTTATATGGAGAATGTGTTGCGACCCAAATTTCCTAGCCAGTGTGACAACAGCCCCAATCGTTCCCATTGGGTAAATATCAGTGCTCTGTGCAAGTTGCCTAATAGTTGAGTCTAGGAGGAAGCGGTATTTTGAACAAATAGGAGCAATTTTTTCCACAATGCTTGTTTCGTTGACCAAAATAATTCGATCGCAATCACCATGGTCATATACTGTTTTCGGTAATATATTAAAATTTGTAATGGATATGCCATTACGTGACAATATATTTTCTGCATGTTTCTGAACAAGTTGAGGAGGAACAGTGAGTGTTACTGTCATCATGGCGTCATTGTCTATCATATCAACACGCATAATGGGTCTACCTTTTTTTGCCTTGTCCAATTAGGTGGTATAGACAACCATTATGTCCCCGACGAACACCTATCCAGTTTGGCGGTTGTTCAAGGCCTCTATTGACAGTACTTTGGATGTTATAACTCTAGACCTGAAGACATTTTTCGATCAGGAAAACTAAATTGAATGGTAGTGTGCTATAATTACACGCATACTTTTGATGAACTATGGAGCCAGAGTTTTGCAAAGACACCTCTTAGTCTGTGGAACATGCAGTAGGTTCGGTGTCTCGCTCGTACTTGTTGATACTTCTTGCGAGCTGCAAACCATGTACTGTAGATGACATCAACATATTCATGATTCCATAGTTGAATATATAGCCTGGGAAATTTTTCTAGTAAACATAGTAAGATCACAGCGCATGCATATTTACCTTTGGCCTTGTCGGTCCGCTGATGTCTGGGATGACTAACTGCTCATGGCCATCTAACTAGTCCAACTTTTTCTGATGCAAGCATTTGCAGATGGACATCAGGACTAAGCAAATATATCCATTCTATATTATATGCCTGCACCTGGTTTGTATATTTAATTTTTCGACACACTTGGTATACCTTTTAGAATATTGTA
Organism: Picea mariana; assembly: GCA_032191745.1. Lineage (NCBI taxonomy): Eukaryota > Viridiplantae > Streptophyta > Pinopsida > Pinales > Pinaceae > Picea > Picea mariana. The sequence goes on from JASDQU010426033.1 coordinate 6,928, forward strand.
CCACAGAACCCTCTGTTGTTGCATAGAAGAATTCATCTCCCTGTCTAAGCAACCTGTTTTTTCCAAGGAAACAACGTGGAAGATGCAATCGACAGGAAGGCAAGTTAGTTTGAAAACAAACATGTAAAACAAAAAAGAAATAGGTCTATTTACTCGCCAAAGAGTCCTTCGTCCTGTCCAGCCATTCTGTTTGTTTAAATGCAGCAATGCAATGCAAACACAATGGACATGAACTAGCTTAGTATGCAGAAATAAACATATGCAACCAAGGAAACTTACCATGTAGGAAGGCACGCAACTAGCTTAACACATATCCAAACCATAAATGAAATACAAAATAGCGCAATATGAAACAACAGTACGAGGATTCACCTTTCTATATCCTCTTCAGTCAATGCAGTAGAGATTCTCTCCGTTTCTCCAACTACTATGTTTGTTTCAATTTGGGAATCCACAAAATTTAATGAACATCAATGGAAGTTGGTATTCAACGGAGAACAAGAAATATGTACATAGAGAAAAATTGACTCAACGAACATTCTACAAAGGAAGAAACATGAACCTTTGCGCTTCTCTATCCATGGATGTAAACGTGTACAATTTTTTTCCCTGGACAAAATCTATTACAATGCACAAAATATCACACAACTGCATGGCCGTAGCTAAACGATTTCTTCTTTTCCCTGAGAATTTATCCACATATGACCTCTATCCATGTTCCTTATCCTCTACACAGACTATTGTGCACACAATACAAGTTCTCAGTTGTCCATGGCTAATTACCCACACATGCTTCCAGACATGGAAATATAATCTTGCAGAATCTTTGCTGCACATATCATATGTCAAGAACAACACAAATTGCATCCTATGCGCACCAGTCTATGTAGAGGAGAAAGGACATGCCATGTCATATCCACACATCTGACCATACATGGTTTATAAATGTACCCTACATACATATGCTTTATTCCAACAAGAAAATTGTGGGTATTGTAACTTCACGTGTAATCCTCGAACAATTTTGCATGCAACTATTTTCTTTCAGGGCAAGATTGCAGCACCAGGAAAATCTCACAGAATAACAGATCTCGACTCCGGTAGACATGGAAAATAAAAAAATTGCATATCCACTGGTGGGTGCAGGGGTTGAACACCGTAAAGTGCCCCAAACAAAACAATAACAATCCTTAAAAAAAAAAAAAAAACCTCCAACCACCGCCACTGCACCCCAACCTTGCAAGGCCGAATCAAAGAAAAGAAACCAGCATGGACCAAACGAGCGAAAAAGAACGAAGAGGTTGAACTGCACCCCCAGCGCCCCAAAGCACAAACCGGAGCCAAACAGATAGAACCAACAACCCAGAAACCAACGAACCAACAAGAACCACCGAGACAGTGAACAGCATATGTATCTCCAACGATTACAAAACTACAACCCAAAAAGAAATGGAACTGGAAACACATAAGGAACATGCAACTACAAATAATCAAACATTATTACTTGCAAAATCCAAACTAAACAGCAAACAAGGAATACAAAATGAAACCACAGCATCCAAACTTACTCCGAAACAATGAAATGCAGAAACATAGCTCGAATCACCAACAAAACAAAAACAAGCAGCAACTGAGAAACTAGTGAAGAAGAACCACTCACTGAACCAGTAAACAATGTATGTAGCCTCAACGATTATGAGGATGAAGCATAAAATGGAAGCAACCGACAAACCAGCAAAGAAGAAACAATCACTGAACCAGTAAACAATATATGTAGCTTCAATGGAAGAACAAGGACAAAACATACAATGGCTATTGAACTGGTGGTAGACAATCAAGTGAAAATTCATTGTAACTGTATAGAAAATTTCGAGGAAAAATGTACTCCGAGAACCATATTTACATAAACATTTAAGACTCTCAGGCTGTCTAAGCACCTCGCAGAATGCAAACATTTAAGCTGTTAGGAGTGTTGCAGAACGTCGCGTGATGTGAACATTTACGCAGTTAGTCCTATTGACGCATCTCAGAATAAGTGTCAATACATTTCAGGAAATATACATCCGCCAAAGATGCTATAAACTTTGGAATTCTCAATCACTACAAATCTTGGATATCAAAACTTTTCAATATGCTTATTACATATCAAAACTTGCGGATATATTCGGGTAGCAGAAAATGCTAATACAAACATTCGAACCAATGCTAGCATTAATCAACCTTGAAGCAAGATACAAGAAAAATATATGATTAAAACATACTGACTACGAGAAAAACTTTGGATATGTTGCCATATACTACATTGGGAATAGCGAAGCCGGCAATAAGACCTCCAATCTCTTATCCAATCAGATCAATACATATATGTTACTTTTTATTATATAAAAATATATTATTTTATTTCCATAGCTCCAACAATAGGTATTGTGCAAATATTTCGGGTCAAAGGACAAAGAAATATGCAGTCAACGATTTATCGATTGCTATAGTCCATCTATGCCTACAACAGGGACTAGTAACAAGAGGACATATAGAAAATACAATTATAGCATGTGATTTTCTACAAAACCACAAAATTTTAGCTCACATTCAATGAATTGTTGGGTTATTACGACTTTGGAAGAAATATCGCCCTCAAAATGGAATATTTTGTTTCTTTTAATGGTTTAAAGAACATGATCAAAAGCCACTTACACCTATTCGTGTCCATACATTATAATTTAATGTCATTGAAATAAACATTTAAGGTTCAAAAACATAAAGTCAAAAGGACAATTATTAATGTAAAATATTAAAAGAAAAGGATTAATGTCAAAAAGTAATAATATAGGAATACAAGGTGCCTCCAAATTATTAATTTAAAAACTTAAAAGAAAATGATTAATGTGAAAAAGTATTAATAGATGAATACAAGGTGCCTCCAAATTATTAATTTAAAAAATTAAAAGAAAATGATTAATCTGAAAAAGTAGTAATAGAGGAATACAAGGTGTCTCACCAAATTAGTAATATTAAAATTATTTTTGAAATTGAATATTTTTATAATGTAAATAATGTTTTATAAATCATTTTCATATATATTTATCAATCAATATATTTACAATACATAACACATGTAGAGGAGATAGAAAAGATA